>BJBW01001132.1:67381-144815 GCA_004320125.1 Scolopax mira
TCACCAGCTTGGTGGCTCTCCTCTGGACACGCTCCTTCCCTGGCACCTTTGGAGCCCAGGTCCGTTACAGCTCTGCCGGGTGCAAGGACAGAGTGACTTGTTATCCCTCTGGTCACCCCTTCTTGCTGGCTGTGGGTATCCCTCTGTTGCAAATGCGACACATCCAGGGATCAAAGCACAAACTTCTTTTCCACACTAGTAGAGAGCAAGAAGACAATCTTCTCTTTGACTCTCTGATCTGGACTAAGTTCTCAATTAAGCTTTATACCAGCTGGCAGTTTCATAGCATCAAGCAGAATAAAAAAAGCCAGTGAATTTGAAGTATCTTCTTCTCAAGGACTTGTGTATCTTAGTGTAGTTATAGATATTCACACAGAAACAGTAATGCTGTCTGATCCTGAAGTGTGTCAAACTTCTCTGCGTTCTGTGGCATCCTAAGAGTGATAGTATGCCTAGCAATTTTTCAAACAGAAAAATTCATACGAACGGATCAGTAACCATAGTACAACAAGTTAGAAGAAACAAGGTGCAGAAACACTCATAAACATTTTATAGGGCTTTGGAAACAGCTTTTAAAAACTGAACAGAAGTGAAGTCCCTTCTGCAAGACGCTGTTGGTAAGTTCAACAGCCTCGTAGGTGGTTCTCGCACCCTGTAAAATCTTTAGGCTGGATACCCAAGTCACACTGCTAAACCAAACTCTTGGTGGGTGAACACTTTATGTGACCCTACTGAATTCCTGTAGACCAATAGAGAACTTAGCCAACCAGGTTTAAAAGGTAAAATGTCACTTATGCCCACCAGCACAAATGACATTAGAACCAGGTCATTTAGGTCTTATAGTTTTCTATATGAGACTCTCTGAACTTTGGTATAATTTATCTTCTGTAGGACGCTTCCATGGGAGAGTTGTGTTTGCAGAAAACATCTCAGTAGCTCTTTCTTTAAGTACATCTCCTTACACTTCCTTCATTCCCAAATTCAGCTCCACTTAATGCACACTCCCTGAACTGATAACCCTATTTGTAACATATTTCTTTTCTTCTGGCTTTCCAGCCTGATGTAGTACTTCTCTTCCTTACAATTTATTAAGTATAAAAACATTAAGTGAACCCAAAAAGATACTTTACCCCTGCTTCCTGATTTAGATTCACTCTTTCAATGATAAAATTAGAATCTTATTCTTAGATAAGGTGTCAACATTTGCCTAAAAACTTTATTTGCAGAAGCTTATAAGTAGGTCATCAGCACAAGTAACCCAGACAAGCATCCAGTGATGAGAAAACAATCTCAGCTCTGGAAAAAAGTCATGTTTTAATGTGCTTGATACCAATGCCATTTTACTTGTTTTTAAGTTACAGAACAATAAAGCAATATGTGGATTTTCTATTCTAAAATATATTTTAGGTTTTATATATAATGCAAGACTAATGAGGATATGAGAGTAGCAGTGAACTGCATCATTCTTTAAAAGCAACAATCGAAAGGTACAGAAATTAAAGTATGAAATATTCTAACAAATGAAAAATTAGTTTGCATTACTTAAGTAATCAGTTTATTACAAAGGATTTGCATGGATTTGCATGGATTGTTACTGATTTCACTCAAAGAGTGAACATTAAAAATGTGCAATTCTTCTGTTACCCTAAGTGTGAATAGAAGTAGCTCAATGTATAATTTTCCCCCATATAGCTGGGGAAATTACATTTTATTCTAATACTTGCATTTATCAGCATAAACAACAGCAGAAGAAGTCATAATGATTTAGGTGGATTTGAAAAAAATGAAAAAAGTAATTTTTCTAAAAGGCGTATTTGATCAGGTGGTTTGTGTGGTTTTAAAATTGTTTTCATGCATATTTAATCAATGTGAGACATATACTTATGCAAGCTGAAATAGGTACCAGTCTGTGTCCCAGGCTGTTCTGTTTCACAATCTTCCAATGGAAATTTTTTTAAGCTGAATTAATTATTTTAAAAATGACTAAAATAATCTTCAGCAGGTGGCATAAACTTTAAAAAAAAAGCCAAAGAACGCACAAACTAGCATCAAACCCTTAGTTCAGTTCTTTGCAGTATCGGTAGGATGCCTAGTTTTTCAAGAATTGCTTGGATTTTATCAAGGTTGCTGAAATACAGGGATACATGCATAAAATGACCCATGAAAACACTACGATAACCTGGGAGGGTAAAAGCCCCCAAAATCCAACACACACCCCCCAATCCTACCTACACACTGGCATAGAGATACGCTTCCTCACACCCACATGTGTATCTCAGCAGATGTGTGTGCCTGGCACACACACAGGTGAAAGGTATGTACCCAAACACCTCCAGGTCTACACGGAGTTAAATAAACACTGTCTAGGAATAAAAAACACATTCCTGCAAATCTATACATATTACACATCTATATGCATCCAAGAAAAGGTAAGCATAGATACACACATACACACCCAGAGGCACGGGAACATAGGCAAGGCACATACATAGGCACAAACCACTCCAGAAGCACAGATATATACCTATACAGCTGGATGCATACTCACATGGACAGATAGATATACAGGCATATATGAGGGAGAGTCTACATTGGCTCTATCATCCCTGTTAATTTCTCCTTTCTTTTTGAAGCCTTCCAGTTTTAGGATCCTGGAGTGAGCCAAGTCCCTGCAGGGGAGATACCTCAGGAGGAGCAAAGCACTTCCAGTTCCTTTCACATTCACAACCTCTTTCCCCCTCTCTCTCAGCAGCAGATTCAGGGAGATGAGCTGGGTACCCAGCACGGCTCTCCCAGCTGCTGGCTCGGCGCTTTCCAGCCCACCTTAAGGAAGGGTATAGGACAGCGAGCTAGAGATCTCCTCCCTTTACCCCCACAGCCTGCCTCTGCGGGAGCAGGAACCTCTGGGCAACATCTGGAACTCAGCCACTGACGACCCAGCCCCTTTCTGCTCGCTTTCCCCCCTCCTACTCACCCAGCTGGGGGCTACAGGGGTCCCCCAGCAGCCTACCTGCCCTCCGCCGGCGTGACAGCCCTTCCTCCTCTCCCCCACCTCCCTCCCCACTCCACTTCTCCTGGTCCCTGACTCCCGTCACCAAACCCCAGTCTAAACTTTTTCCCTGGCTGCGGAACCCGCAATCCCCCGGGCAGCAGCCGCATCTCATCCGGAGGGCAGGATGAGGGGAGGACGGGCTGCAGGGACCCAGGATGCAGGAATCAAGGCTGCAGGGTGGGGGATGTGAGGACTGGGATGCAGGATGCAGGGATGTGAGGACCGGGATGCGCGGATCTGAGACGTAGGATGCAGAGACTGGGGTGTGGGATGCAGGGACCAGGGCGCGGGATACCAGTGCCCAGCTCCTTACCGTGTAACGAAGGTGGGTCCCAACGAGGGTCTCCAGCTGCTCCTGGGCATCGCGGACCTCCCGATGTGCTCGTTAAACATCCACTGGGGAGTCTCACCACCCAAACTTGTTTGCGCTGCTTCCTCTGGGAACAGTCACACACTTTCTCCCCCCCTCCTCCCCCCACCTTGGATCGGATCCCGATGGAAACTCCTCAAGGCCTCCTAAGCGGTCAGGGGTAAGGCTGGGAGGGAGGAGAAGGAGAAGGGGGCAACGGGAGGGAGAGACTTCGATCACCAAGCGATGATCCCTTTCCCTTCCCCTCTCCTCTGGAGCACCAGCTTCCCATTCCTCTGAGCAACTTTGGCTCTCCTTGGCCAGGCAGCCCCTGGTGCCCGCGCTGTTAATTGGGGTCCCCTTTCGCAGCCTGGCATCTTTCTAGATTTCCTTTCCCTTCCAGGCAAAGGGGGTTGGTGCAAAGCTTTAAATTAGGAGGCGACCTAGAGTTGCAAAGAGAAGGAGCGAGAGCCGGCTGGCATTAGCAGGCTGCCCCTCCCGGCACTCGGGGCGTGCGGTGGCTCCGCAGCCGGCGCGGCGCGGAGGGGCTGGCTCGGGCTTATTCCTACCGTTTATTCATTTACAGCATTTCTACTTCTAACTTTGAAGCCTGGCTGTTTGCTCCCGGCTCGTCCGGGAGCAGGGCTGTGGCAGGGAGCCCTGTCCCCCCACCACTCCGCGGCGCGGAGCTCCCCGCGGCTGTTTAACTGCGCCGGCAGCGCGGGCAGGAGCGCAACCCGGTCCCGGGGGGAAGGACAGGGTGGGAGGGAGGGAGAAGGAGGGGGACGGGACACAGGGACGCTGCTGTCGCTTGGCAACCCTGCATCCCTGCCCAGAGCATCCCTCTCCCGGCGCCCTGATTGGACGGGGCCGGTGGGGGGGGACACGCCTCTCCGAGGATGCTGCGCTCTGGCGCTGCGACTTGTCGCATCCTCAAAAAAGCCGGGAGCGGGCAGGGGGGACTGAGAGCAGACGGGAGAGCCGGGGCAGTTCAGGGTGTCGCACCATCCTCCTGTCTTCTCTCTGCCAGATGGCTTGATAAATTTGCTTCTGCTCTACGTCTAGTAGAAAAAAAGAAAGTCTTTGTGTCTCTATACACACACATATATAGCTATAGATACAAAACATACACATACACATACATACACATACAAAACATTTAGCTGTGTTTATATACAGCTGTATATAAGCTAACATATATATTCTATACATGGTATCTATATTCTCTATGTTATCTCTCTATATTCCAACTCTCTCATATGGGAAGACAGGAGAAATATAGTTATTGGGGAAAGATCACTCCAGAGTGCAGCAAAGCTGGATGCAAAAGGAAAAAGAAAGCTACATTTTGTGTTACCTATGTCTGAAAACCAAAGTTTCACATCTCCTGGAGTGCTAACAGGAGGTCGTGGTCCCAAAGAGAGAATGAAACACTGTGAGGTGAGTGTGCTGTAGTAGTCAGTGAGGGTGGATGTGTTGACTTCACATCTTCAGGGTGAGTTTAAGCCGTGCTGCATGGGGCACTGCTGGTGTTATATGTGGCTTCATTGTTCATTCTCTGCTACAGGGGACAGCGAGCAGCTGCTTCCTGCTGTTTGAGCACAGTATGGAGAGGGTGTCTGTAAAATTCCAATGCCTCCCTTTCCATCACAGCTCTGGTTGGGACACTGAATTTCTCACCTCTGACTCTTCAGCAGGGAGAAAGCCATCATCCACTCTCCCTGAGTGCTTCCCCCCACTGTCCCCAGCCCAGCTCCTCACTCATGTACCATCAGTGCTTGGGTAAAGCAAAGAAAAAGGGACTGCAGTCAGGAACTGCAGTCCAGTAACTCACACGGGGCCACTATTGTTTCGGCAGCCTGGGTTCCAGTGAGGAATTAAGCCAAAGCAAAATGAAATAAACCAAAAAAAATCTGTTTCTGCTTTTTAATATTTTGTGTTACACTATTTAACATCTGTTTACTTTTGTGATCTACCCATTACACTGGAGCTACTTGGCTAATTTTTTTAAGGGTTTTTTTCCCTTGGAAGCCAAGGACATTAGCTAACATGTATGTTAAACTGTTTCATTAAGGACTTCAAAGTTAAGCAGGGAGAAAAATGAGAGATCCCAATTCCTCTCAGGGTTACCCTACTGTAAACTGGATTAAAATATACATGAGACACTGCAACAACATCAGGGTAAAGTGGAATGAATAGGAAATCAGTCCCATGTCTTTTAAATCATAGCACAATTTCACAAACTGGTCTGGAACACTTTTTTTTTGTTTGTTTGTTTTTTGTTTGTTTTTCAGTCTTACAGGCTGATTGCCAGGACAGACTAGCGGAAGGAAGGATCTTATTCTGCATTGCCTTGAACACAGCAGTCATGGCTCTAAGTGAATATGAAAGTAATTTTTTGGTTGGGTAGGATATAAAACCCACTGTGTATGAAATTGGTCACCACAGGCACCAAGTGGAATTTGGCAGAGATGTATTGTATGATTTGCAGCAGGCCACTTAGGGGCAAGGAGGTGACCTGGTCATTCATGCCTTTGCTTCTACCCTGGCACTGGTGAGTCACTCTTTTCCCATGCCTGTTGCTGTGCAATATCTGATAGCGGTCCTGAATTGTACTGCTTGCATTTACACCTGATTTACGGATACTGAGAAAGAAGGAAATAAACCTGAGCAGCTGACCAAGCTATAGGTGAAGGCACAAAGCTTTCAGTCCCGCTTTCTGCCGTTGCTGTTCCTCAGCTGGTTCTCCTAGCACAATGGGGTCTCGTTTTAGCCACAGGAGAAATTACCCCAGTCCCCCCAAAGCAGGAGACCTTATTTCAGTGTAAAACTCTGGCAGAACCATCTTTATTTTTGAAGAGGAAAAAACTGTGCCTCAGTTCCCTTTTTAGGATAGCATATGCTACATCCAGAAGGTGCTGTGAAGATGCAGTCCCGTACTGGGAATCTGTTTTCAGACAATCAGACGCTAAGACTTCCAGGTACACACAGTAGCTGTGTTTGGGTGTTATTAGGCAAATTACTCACTTGAGACTAAATTGTGCACCTTATACTATGCTTGATTGTAGATATACCCATGGTTAGACACAGCAATCAGGCAGTATGAGTTCTGCCAGGGGACAGCTTTGAGGAAACAATCAACAGCACTCGATGTCTTTGACCTGGATCCAAAGAAGGAGTCTTATTATGAAATGTATTTATTTTTCTTTTGTCTCTGACACAAAACAGCATTAAAAGTTTCTAAAATAGGAATGTTTTCC
The DNA here is from genome assembly GCA_004320125.1 of Scolopax mira. Classification (NCBI taxonomy): domain Eukaryota; kingdom Metazoa; phylum Chordata; class Aves; order Charadriiformes; family Scolopacidae; genus Scolopax; species Scolopax mira. The sequence goes on from BJBW01001132.1 coordinate 74,043, forward strand.
CTTTGTGAATTCTCTGTCAATGAAATAATAGTTATAACCAGGTAAAAGATAGATACCTTTCAAACTGAGTTACCACATGACACCAAACTGAGTTTGTAGAAAGCTTTGATAAGCAGAAGAATTTGTTTTTATAAAATTCACAAATGTGATTAGTTAACAGGCTTATCACTACAAATAAACAGATGGGTATCTTTTTCTTACATGGAATTTTATCATGAGTTTCAAGAGAGTACACATGGGACCTTTCTAATTTTACATTTGATGGCAAGTTACTGTTCTATCAAAACACTTTGTAGGGTTCCCTGACTTCCTGTAAGCAGCTGTTTTGAGACACGCTCAAGTTATTTGCAGATTAAAGCCAAAAGCAATGCTTTGTAAAAATTGCAAGTGTGCATGTAGAGGCAGTGAGTGAGCCATGGATTGGGTCCAGCCTACCTGAATAATTCATGAGGCCTATGATCTTTCCTTTCCTGTGGACCTTATAGAAATGGACAGGGAATAGGGCCATGGATCAATGAGTTTTTTTTCTAGCAAATTGCTCTCTGTCACCTGATTTCCAACAGCTCTGCAGCTGCTTCCTTTATGTGTGGCTGGGCATGATCCCATTCTACGGCAGATGTCCTGAACTAACAGTTGTGGTCTTCACCACAGGACCAAGCCTGGTGTATCTCAGTGGTTTGGGACACACATCAGCAACACCAAGAGGTGAGATGTTCTCTTGGGAGTCTGCCAGTCTCAGGGTGCAAAACACCAGTTTGATGGAACAGGAGGGCTACTCTCCTATTTTTGGGTAGGCATAGAGGTCTAGATGTGCCTTCACAACACTGTGGCCATGGCAGTCTCCATCTTTGTAGATAGATACAAAAGCCAAAGGTTCATAGTGGCTGATGCAGAGATGTTCAAAGCCTCACACTGGCTCAGCCCTGCCAAGTGCAGGTGACACTGACATATTCCAAAGGAACAGCTCAGTGGCACAGAGCTTTCAGATGGACATGTGTCCCTATTTGTTAATTCCTAGGGGAGATCCACAGCTATGAAAAGTGTAAGGAGTGTCACTCAGTCATACAAAAGAGCCTTGGGCCTCATGGGAACCTATGGGAAACTATGTGCTGTACCATTCACCATGGGAATGGTTCAATATGGGAACCTATGTGCTGCACCAAGAAGTGGCAATCTAGTGAGTTTCTCCTGGGACAAGTATGCGCTTTCTTCTCTCGTAACACTGGGGTTGATTAACTTCATCATGAAGCTCATCACCAAAATCAAATGTCTTCTTTTCTCATTGTTAAGTGGCTTTGAAGAGATTTTAGGTCAATACACACAGTACAAAAAGTCATGATGTACATTAATACTAACAACACCTGGTCTCTTACGGCTGATTCTTGTGGCACCCATTGGGACTGCAGCAACACTGTTTTGTTTCCTGTCAGATGTCCAGTGAGTGAGGACTTTTTCAGGTGACCAACATGGAGAATATGCCATGATGTGATCAGGCATGTCTTGGGCAGCCAGGGCTTTTCTCAGCCACTGGAAGCTCTGACTACAAGGCTCAACACAACAATCCTACCGGGTTTCACAAGGTAGGATATGGCACATGGAAGGACGACTGCATTCAACACTGTCTGTGCACCTGCAGCAACATCCTTCCCTCTGCTTCCATCTCCCATGACTGTGAATGTCTCTACCTGTCCCTTCATGTTAACTCCCCTTTCTCCAGCTAATTTTTCCATTTCCTTCAGCTTCCTTCTGCCTTTCTCACCTTTTTCTTTTTTACTCTTTAGGCAGTTGGCTGCCTGCTTATGCCTGTTGCCCATGTCTCCAGTTAACCCCAAGGTTTTCTTGCCCCTTCTCAGCAAAAAGACCTCATTCCATGGAAAAAACCCAGCAGCTGTTGTTCATCTTCATCGGCTACAGAAGGGGAAAAGGTCTGGCTTCACTGTGGGAACTAGTTACCCTCTTTCCACCTCTGCTTCCTTCTCAGAAATCAGGTGTCCCAACATACTGTTGAGGACACACATGACACCCAGCTGTCATCCAAGTGGGGCTCCTTCATAAAAATACACAAACAGGCAAGGCTCTCTCCTGGCTCCTGACAGATATACAAGTATACACACTCGACTTGCCCCCCACAACCTCTCCCTAGCCAAAATCCTGACACAATTTGTGCAGGTGCAGGGATGAGCATAACATGGGGCTCTGCCTGATGTAAGCCTGATACGTGCAGCAGGCTTTAAACCACCTCCAGTTTCCATTGCTCTGGAGCCAAAGTCCACCATCAGTCTGCATCCTCTCACTCCATTCTCCCCTAAATCTGTAATATAGGAGGTGATATTTGCCTTCTGAGAGGAGATTAGCCTTTCCCAGAAGGAGTAGGGATCTTCCTCATAAGGGGACAGGGCACAGCACTGTAGCTCATTCCAGTCTCTGCTATATTCTTTAAATTAATACATGCAGATGACTCCATTCTACAAAATCCCGACAGTTATCTCTTTTTTCTACCATGTGAATAATTGGGGACCAGATATTAGAATCACCTAACACATTTCGCTTTTGACTTAAGTCACCTTTACATTTCTGTGCATCATTATTATCTTTATTAGTATTTCAGCTGCTAGCAATCTATGTGGCTTCTTCAAACTACTCCTTCTTCCCCGCTGAAAATTCCCTAATAACATTTCTTTTTTTTTTTTCTGAAATGCTTTTCCTTCCCCATCTCTCCTCTCTGTAGGAATTGCTGCATTTACATATTTTGTTTAAGGTGCTTAGGAATTATTGACAAGTTTGCCTTGCCCCTGGGGGGGGTTATGCGACACAGTCAAGCTGTGAGCCACTTAAAGCATTGACTGCCTGATAGAAGGGATTGCTTGTGACTCTGAATTAGGGCACGGGCCAAGAAATGTAGCACAGTGCTGTCAGGGGCTGTGGCACATAGATCCATTTCCTTTATAATCCTAACATATCTATGACCTACCACATACAGAGCAAGGCAAAAGATCTACATTTACCCATTAGCTCAAGATACGGGCTTCCCATGAAATAAATTTACTCACAGCCCCTGTGCCATGATTTCGCAAGCCTGAAAACCCTGTTTTTATTATGTCAGTGAGTGTATTTCAGCCTCCCTTCACACTGAGAATCCATCTGGATATACTACTGTTGAAATGTCCTGCTGAGATTCTGCTTTGCCACTAGTTAAAAATGAATGGCTAAATTTATAAACAGGAAGTTTATTGTGTTTGTCTGCTGAAAGATATTCTGGATTTTATCTTGGCTGGGATTTTTGTTAGTGTTATTTTGCTTTTTTAAAAATTTTTTATTATTATTATAATTTCTTTTCCCTGACCATTTAATTTTATTAGCACTCCTGAAAAGAACAGCGAGTCCAGAGTTAGAATGCTGAAATAAAAGTAACCAAGTTCTTGGAAATGAGACTGGAAAAAAAAAAGAAAAGAAAAATAACCCCAAACCAGTCACAAGCTAAGGATCTTGATTTTCCCTTAACAAAGACAAACCATTTTCCAACAAGGTAGACATACCTGTGCCTAGAAAACTGCTAGTAGCACAAAATATAATTGAGCAGATGTTGACAAAAATAACACTTGGAGTGTTTCAAAGCCTTTTATTGAATGGCTTTTTTTTTTTTTATTTTTTTTTTGTCAGAGTGCCATTGTCCTCTTTAATTTAAGAAAAGAGAGAGAAAATACAAGCAAATTGAAAGCACTGTATGTTTTTCTTCAACTTGTTCTATTTAAATTATACACTAGTAAATGTGGTTAGAAGAATAACTTAAGGTTACAAAGAAATTAAATTTAGGAAATATGAGAATTAACATTGACAGTAGAATCTTAATTCTGCTCCCTTGGGAGTGTACATGTTGGTACACTCTTCAATTGGTTTAATACTGTCATTTTTCTTTTTTAGAGAATCCTGACACCCTAAAGAAATGGGACTTTTCAATAGTTTCATCTCTCTGCATTGCTCAGTGACTCTGCCTTTTACACTGTGCACTATTCTTGCCCTGTGATAGAGAGAGAGAGGTCCATTTCTTCTCCAGCAAAACATCTGCTGTTTTGAAAATTATTTTTTTTTTTTACATTTAGCTTTACTGCATTCCTGAAGTAAAAGCTGGTGTTTTAGATTTCCATTTCACAGCTGGAACATAGGCATTACAACCTGAAGGTGTTTGTGGCTTCTGAGTGTGATTTTTCAAATGTGGGAAGTATACACTTTCTGAATAGTTCACATTATACATTGAAATAATGACTGTTGCATACTTTATTTTAAGTCTGTGCTCCCAGTTGGGTTTTATTGGGTTCTAGTTTGGCTGGGAGAACAAGATAGTTTTCTTAGACTCATTATTATAAGTGACTCAACCTTTTTGTATGAAATTATGCATAAAGACAATCAACATGGATAAGTCCATCCTGACAATGACATTTTTGGCAGAATTGTACGCCACTATAATCAGAGCTTCATGATGGCAAAAGTACAGTAGTAAGACTACTACCTGGCATTGTTCTTGGAGTTCTAACAGACTCCAGTCACTTGGTATTAAATCATGAAGAGAATTTGGTTTAAAATACATCAGTGGGATAATGACCATACATTATCCAAAGCTTATTGATACCTTCCCTCTGCAAAGCCATTTTCATGACTCCTATGAGATGGCAGGGGGGCAGGTGGCTTGTTCTTTTGTTGGTCTTTGTCTCTTACAGGTTCTTTACCAAATATATATTTTCAAACTTCATAAGGACATATCTCTGTGGGTCTTTCCTCCCTGCTTTCCAAAAAAGGGAAGGCTAAAATCACCTGCAGATAGATACTAGAGATGGTGGACTTTTCTCAGACTTCCTGGCAGAGGGGTTTGACAGTGTTGTCTCTTATGTAGCCATAAGACCCCAACTGTGCATCAGTACTAGACAGTCTGACTGTGGATACATTAGAGTAATTCTGTTTCCACATCCTAATTTTCCATGCAAAGGCTTAACAAAGGAAAAAACATTAATATTCCAAGTAATAAATGGCAACAAACATCAAACCCTCTCACTGTAGTATGGCCTTATGTCACAGAATCACAGAATCTTAGTGGTTGGAAGGGTCCTTTGAGATCATCAAGTCCAACCACATTAAAAATGTCAATTGTCTTGACCTTACAGCATGCCCTAAAAGGTCTGGACTTTGGACTATTGTGGAGGAATGTTTTCAGGAGGGAAGAGTGAGAAAATCACCAAAGTACTAGTCGTAAATGGATTGTACCTTGGTAGCTTTAATACGGTTTAGAAGAAGCACCTCATGTGGTGCTAGTTATCAGAGCCTGGCCTGAGAACAGAAATAGAATCACAGAATCATAGAATTGTCTAGGTTGGAAGGGACCTTAAAGATCGTCTAGTCCAACCATCAACCTAACTCTGACAAAAAATTATATAAGAACTAAAAATCACTAAACCATATTCCTGAGGACCATGTCAACTCCATGTCTCTTGAACACCTCCAGGGATGGTGCCTCAACCACTTCCCTGGGCAGCCCATTCCAATGCTTGATAACCCTTTCGGTGAAGAAATGTTTCCTAATATCCAACCTGAACCTCCCCTGGTGCAGCTTGAGGTCATTGCCCCTTCTCCTATCTCCAGTGACTTGGGAGAAGAGACCAAGTCCCTCCTCTCTAACCCCCTCACTTCAGGTAGTTATAGAGAGTGATAAGGTCTCCCCTCAGTCTCTTCTTCCTCAGATTAAACAATCACAGCTCCCTCAGCCTCTCTTCATAAGGCTTGTGCTCCAGTCCCCTCACCAGCTTCTCTGGACACACTCCAGCACCTCAATGTCTTTCTTGTGGTAGGGGGCCCAAAACTGGACACAATACTCAAGGTGGGGCCTCACCAGTGCTGAGTACAGGGGGACGATCACTTCTCGGGTCCTACTCACCACTTGATACAGGCCAGGATGCTGTTGGCCTTCTTGGCCACCCAGGCACACTGCTGGCTCATGTTCAGCTGACAGTCGACCAACACCCCCAGGTCCTTTTCTGCCAGGCAGCTCTTCAGCCATTCTTCCCCAAGCTATAGCGCTGCATGGAGTTGTTGTGACTCAAGTGCAGGACCAGATATTTATTGAAACTCAATCCATTCATCCAGCCTGTCCAGATCCCTCTGCAAAGCCTCTATACCCTCCAGGAGGTTGACACTGCCACCCAGCTTGGTGTCATCTGCAAACTTACTGAGGGTGTACTCAATCCCCTCATCCAAATCATTGATAAAGATATTAAAGAGAATGGGTCCCAGTACTGAGCCCTGTGGGACACCACTCGTGACCAGCCGCCATCTGGATTTGACTCCATTCACCACCACTCTCTGGGCCCGGACCTCCAGCCAGTTTTTAATCCAATGGAGAGAATTCCCATCTAAGCCATGAGCAGCCATTTCTCCAGGAGGATTCTGTGGGAGACTGTATCAAAGGCCTTGCTAAAGTCCAAGTAAACAACATCCACAGACTTTCCTTCATCCAGCAAGCGCGTTTTTTTGTCGTAGAAGGAGATCAGGTTTGTCAAGCAGGACCTGCCCATCGTGAACCTGTGTTGGCTGGGCCTGACCACCTGGTCATCCTTCATGCGCTGCATAATGGCACTCAGGATGATCTGTTCCATGACCTTCCCAGTCACCGAAGTCAGACTGACAGGCCCGGAGTTCCCAGGATCATCTTTCCAACCCTTCTTGTGGATGGGTGTCACATTTGCTAGATGACAGTCGGCTGGGACCTTCCCAGTTTGCCAGGACTGCTCTTAGATGATGGAAAGTGGCTCTACATGCACTTCTACCAGCTCCCTTAGTACCCTCAGGTGGATCCCATCTGGACCCATAGGACTTGTTTGTGTCTAGGTGCTGGAGCAGTCCCTCACCACTTCCCTTTGGATTACAGGGACTTCATTCTGCACCCTGCCCTTATCTGCTGGCTCAGGGGTCTGGGTATTCAGTGGACACCCTACTTGACTACTAAAGACTGAGGCAAAAAAGGCATTCAGCACCTCAGCCTTCTCCTCACCCTTTGTCACTACATTACCTCCCATATCCAATAGTGGATGGAGGCTGTCCCAAGTCCTCTTCTTGCTACTAAGATATTTATAGAATTTCTTTTTGTTGTTTTTAACATCCAAGGCCAAGTTAAGTTCAAGCTGGGCTTTGGCCTTTCTAATCTTTTCCCTACATAACTTTGCTATACCTTTATAATCTTCCTGAGTGGCCAGCTCCTTTTTCCAAAGGCCAAATAGTTTCCTAAGAACAGTATTATGGGATCACGTCAAGTATCCATTCCAGGGCAGTATTTTCTGTCTAGTCATGGTCAGTAGCAGATGTTCAGAGAAGCATGGGGAATGGACAAATCAGATTTTTTTTCTCTTGATATACCACTTCTGGCTTCCGGTAACCTGTGCTTCAGGGACTTTAATCTTCTTTTGATCCCATTTTGATATGTTTGCTTTCATAAAACTCTGCTGAGAGGAATTCCCTCACCAAATTAGGTGATGTGTGAAAACCACTCCACTTTTTTGCGTTGTAAGCCTGCCTCACTGAGAAACCTGATTTACTGTATTCTGAGAAACCACAAATATTTTTTTCCTTTCTCAACCTTTTCACACTGTTCATGGCTTTAGACATTTGCTATATCCCTCTTCTGCATAAGAACTGAAATATTCTAGCCTGCTTAAGTTTTCCTTGGCCACAATTTGCTTCTGACCACATATTTGCCCTTCTGTATTCTCTTAGCTTCACAGTACCTTTTTCGAAGACCAAAAAACCACTATTTGGAACCCTCAAAGTATGGGAGAAATACCTATTATTACAGTGTCATAATGATCATATTAGTTTTATTGATTTTTTTTCTTTTCCTTCCTAATAATTCCTAACATTTCTTTGTCATTTTGACAACTGAGATGGCATTTTCAGAGATCTATCCTAAGCAGCAGTAGTTAATTTAGAGTTCATTGTATCATACGCATAGCTCAAGTTATTTTTTGTCTCATTTGCAGTGTTTCACATTCATCAACAGTGACTTTCATCTGCAATTTTATTGTCCAGTCTGTCAATATTGTGAGATCCTTTTGTGTCTTGTAACTGTTAGTTTTATTTCTTATATATATAATTATATATATAAGAAATAAATATAAGAAATAGATATATAATTAAGAAATATTCTTAATATTTCTCTATGTGAGATACAGTCTCATGTCTTGTTAGTCAATCATTTTTGGGATTTCTCCAGACTACGTTAAGCAATACAGGTCTCAGAACAGCCATTTGGGGAACACTGGAGGGTCTTCCTTCATAATGAAAATTGAACACGAATCCCTACCCTTTGCTTCCTCATTTTCAGGTACTTTCTACCTCCTTTGGTCTTCACTAAGTTTTGAGAATCTTTTATGAAGAGATTTTTCAAAAATGCTGCAAATACCCAAACATAGATCACCTGTATCTGTTTGCTTGTGGATTCCAAACTGCTCTTGCAGCCATGTGCAGCATTACTTTCTTTATTTCAAGAACATATTCCAAATAGAATTTTCCACACATGGACTAATACCATTCTTCACCATCATTTTCTTAGCGTTTTTATGGTATGAAAAGATTTATTTGTCTATATTTCACCAAATCACCCCCAAATACTTTTAAACAATGTCTGACATATTCTGTTTTTTTAGTAACAGGGCTGATTTAAGAAATAGGTTACAGACCACAGACAGTAGGTCAGCAGTTTCATATCTGAATTCCTTTATTGCTTGGGTCTGGCAATTTTTTATTGTTTATTTTATCATTTTTTTTAAATATATCCCTGCTCTTGGCAACTAGATTTGAGACAATTCCTCAGACTTGTAACCTGTAAAGAAAGGCTATGGTGAACACTGATGCAAAATAATAATTTGTGTTTTCTGTTATAGCTTTAACATCCTTCAGTGCTTCTACTGTACCTGAATGATTTATTGCCCCTTTAACTCTGACAGCTTTCTTCTGATGTAACAAAGAAATAAAAGTAATTTCCCTTTATGTTTTTTTTTGTCACTTTGCACCTCAAAACCTTTATCAGTTTAATGCATGGCACTGAAGATTTTCTATATCATAAAGCAATTTCCTCAATCCTATATCTAAGACCAATAGGGATCCTACAGAAGAAGGAAAGGTGTAAATAAGCAATGCTGAAGATGAGCTTCACAACTATTTCTGAAGACAACGAAATTTGTGACCATTTGTGTGGCATCTGAAGCAAATTGTACAACTGTGAGGTAGATGCCAGGACTCCTAAGGTCAATGTAGAGGAATCTCAAAGCACGCTTCCACCTACCTCTTCCTCCAGTCCAGCAATCCTGGTTTACTTCATCAATTCTTAGCAGGATGTCAAGGTTTACTTTATAAAGCCTTGCAGAGAAATAAAGGGGAAATACTTTGCTGACCCTGCTCAAAAGGATGCTCACTCTTTGGACTGGCTATTTAATTTCTGACTGCCTCACCTTTCTCGTCGTACTACTAAACATTAAGAATGTCAAAGATATTACACTAGCAGTAAAAAAGACCTTTTTTCTCTCTCTCTATTTCATATTTCCTGAATTACTTTTATGGGAGCAGAAAAGGAGAAAGGGAAGTGAAACGTCTATCATTACAGCAGACTAATCAATATATATTTTTGCACTACAGCAGAAAGATGAAGTTGGCATAGTTGGTTTCATAGCTTGCAATTAACTTTCTTTACTTTGGGCTAGGTTGACCTGAAGGAAACCTCTGCATGCTAATGAATAAAAAGGTTTGAGGATGTCTGCAGAGAAAACTGGTGCTTCCCTCTGCTTCCAATATAATGTTTTTTGTTGATGTAGTTCAACTAAAGAAAGAGGAAAACTGGCACCAGGTACTTAACAACAGGCAGATTTACCACAAGCACCAAGTTACAGCTACCTGTATAAGACATATTAGCACATATTCCTAAATACTTGCAATATACTTATGCCCAGAGGTGACTGTCAGAATAACTCTAACTTTCCTAACTTGCTAATCACAAAGTTATAAAAAGCTAGTCAATCGTATAAACACATAAGAACACAAGGAAACTCTGAGAAGAGGCATTTCTGAAGCAGGTACTGATGCTGCCACAGGGGATCACGTTATCTCTATGTGCAAACGTATGTCAAAGACATGACATTAGCTAAGAAGTAAAACATGTGGAAGGACAAAACTGGAGTCAGAGCTGCAGCTGATAAAACCTAAGGCTATGGCTTATAATAGTTCTCAAACTTTAGTTATTCAAGGATTATTATAACTAACATCATGCATAATTAATATATGTTATATATATTACACAGAATGCCTAAACATGGTGCATAGAAACATTAGCTGAGATGTGGTGCCACCACAATAAATGCTTTATGTGTTACTGGTATTTGTCTTTTCTGCAGTTATATTCAGTCAAAACATACAAACACAATCTCTTGTATAATGCAGTGGGGCTTGTATTTCTAGTTGGATGGCTCTGAAGATGGATAGGCTGCTAAATTTCTGAGTGCAGCTCCATAACTGATATCACAGCCTCTCAATATATGCTGATGCTGGTTTTTAACCCTACAGTGAGTCACGCTAACCTTCCACATCCTTTCCAATGTTCCCTTCTGCTCTTCCTAAAAAGTACATCGCCTCATAAACCTCATGGCAATGCTGAGAACCTCAGCTCTTGGCTTCAGGAGTAATTATCGCAGACGCAAGGAAGCATAGTGTGAAAATGGAGGTATCAAATCATGTATGGCATCTCCCGTCTGAGTGGGGCTAAGGCAAAGTGCAAGGCTGGGGTGCAACTACCTCAGGTCAGCCTTGCAGAGGCCATAGGTGTGGGAAGCAATAACTCCTTGCCACTGATGAAGCAAGAGAGAGGAAAAGGCAAAGGAAAGATTCGATTTGGCATAAATTACAATCCAAGGAACTGAAACAGAATGAAAAAGGTCTTAAACCCAGCTGATGCATCAGGTGTGAATTATAGCACTGAGAATTAGACCTCAAGAGTGTGAAACACCTATGACATAAATGGAAAGAGTGCACTAGTCACTTTTGCATCACTATATAGTCAATGGAGAGAAACACCACCTTCTTTTTTGTTCATTTATTTATTTATTTAAGGATTGTAATTGATCTTATCCATTTCAGATTTTTTGTTTTAGAGGTAGGGTGTTAGATGATTCATGTTCTAAAATTACCTGTTTCCCTCTGCTAATTGTAAAATGAATCTTGTAGGCTAACTTAAACAGAGTTGCATCCTAGGCATTTGACCAGATCAATGCCTCTGTAAATGCTGTAGTTGATGTCTGTGTCTGAACCTTAAATAAGCCCTGGCAGATGTTGGGATTTACATGGTGAGGTGGTCAGGGGGGATCTTCAACCCCCCTCTAGCAATTATCATCCTCCCTTCATGTCACACAGCAGAAATCTGCAGTGACCAGCCCTGCAGCTCACACAGCCACAGCATGGCCACAAACCCCTCCCTCTCTTTAGTGTCACTAACACTGTCACTCACTGAAAGTGAGAGGATTAGAAAAAAATAAATAAAGAAAATCCCTACTGCTTTTTGCCTTGAGGCAGCAGAGGACCGCAGTAATGGACATGCCAGGATCACCTTGATTTATAGAGTGGCTTCCTTGTTGGTCTGATGTATTTAATCCTTTTGTGCCAGCAGGAAGCTGAAAAGTTCAATTGCATACTTATAGGGCTTATTAAAAAGGACTTGCAAATAAAATACCAAACCCAAACCTTTTTAGGATTTGTAATGCTTTACCTATTCTAAACCTAAAATTCATTTCCATGTGACTGAAGGCATTCCTTTAGAAAACATGAGGAAATAGCATTTCAAGAGGTAATAAAAAATACAAATTGAATTATTTTTATTTTTCATTTATGTCCTGTTCGCCTTAGTGACAGAACAGTTAATATTTTTGCAACAGATGCATATACTGTTTTGCTCTGAATCTTGCACCCATATTGAAATTTTAATGTTGCTAACAGCTATTCTTTCAGTAAATACACATTTTTGGGAATAAAATCTGCTTCTCTTATTGTACATATTATAGTGCTAAAACTTCTGCATATACACCTATGTCAAACACCTACCTGTGATACAATACGAATGGGTTATATTGCAAAGCCATTTGGCGACTGCATATAAAATTAAATTTGAAGTCTTTTATTTCTCTCAGACACTAGTACTCTGAACATCTGAGATGCTACCAGTAAAATCATAATGAATACAGCAAAATAAAACTCAACTGATCTCAAAAGTGCCTTTCTTTTAAAGGAGAATTTTTTCATTTTGTTTCTCTGTCCCCAGAATTAGTCTTGTCTGAAACATAGGAAAAACAAGATCCAACGAGCCACATTCTAGCCTAGTTATATTTTTTTTACACACACTCCCCTACCCAAATCATCTAATGTCTTTTTTTAATGAGGAAAGGATGTTTATACCATGAAAAAGAGATGTACAGATTTTTTATAAGACTTACCACTTATTTTAGTATAGGAGATTTCTAAGTATTTCAGATTTTAAGGCCTTGTCTTATTTAAAGAGAATTTATCTTAGGTATTTTGGAGGTTTGAGGACAAGATTCACTAATGGAAATCAATGGCCTGAAGATATACTAAGGCGTTATCTAATGCAGATTTCCCTGCTATTCGTAAAACATCCATCTCATTGTGCCTGAAAATCTTTCATTTTGGATGGATCTACAATGATCCCATGATTAGGGTTAGGGGACAATTAGGGGCCTGGAGAAAGGCCCCTAATCTTACAAGGAAAGGTTGAGAGACTTGGGTCTTTTTAGTCTGGAGAAGAGAAGCACTAATGAAATAATTATGTTTGCTAAGCATTCCCAGCCTTAGCTGCAAAGCCCAATCCAAACCTGCTTTGCTTGTCACCTTTCACAAATCCATCTCTCCAGGACCTGTCACACCCAATGCACATTACTGGGAGTTTGGGGTATGCCTCCCTCTGCATCTGTAAACCCTGCAGAGATCGAGAGATGCTCCTGCACTGTTAATGGGTGCAATGCCTGATGTCCCTTTGGGTCTCTGGTTTGGGAGCTTCTGTTTGAGGACACTGACAGAATAGGTGTGATTCATCTGATTAAAGATAGATATTGATAATATTTCTCTCAGCTACTCACCCAGAGCTTGATTTCTATATGTCTACCTTAGGATAAAGTGAATCAGGTTCTGAAGGTGCCTTTCTCACCACTGCCTCCAAAAGCAACCGCAGGCTACCAGCTCAGGTGAAGATGTCTGTACTGTAGAATTAGGAGAGATGGATCCCACCCTCAATAACAACAGTTTATTCCTCTAAACACTTATGTATGGGACACGCTGCAGCGCTGCTTCCATTTGCAGGGTTACTCATACACATCAGTGCTTCCTGCGATGGAGCAACCTGCAGAGGGAGGCAGAGGGGTCTGCCCCTCTTTCTACACTCATACTGTGTTCAGGGATGTGGCACTTCTGCTTCCTTCTGGAAAATACCTGTTACTTTCCCAAGACAGGATATAGAGCATATATTAATTTGGGGTAGTGTATACAAAAGGCAGAAAAGCAGGCTGCAGTGATCATTTCAGGCCTTTTCAGACTGGAAATGATAAGTTGTCCTAGACAGGTTATACAGAAACAATAATTTAGAAGACTTGCCACATTTTTTAGACCCTATTCCTTTTATCCTTCCTCTATCCTTTTACCCCTGGGGTAGGAATTTAATGCTTCCTCAGCCTCTGCCAGGCTTCCCGTCCTTTCCACTGACTGCCTTTTCAGGTTCATTGGCTTTTAATTGCATGAATTTAAAGAGTCTTCAGCCTTCATCCCCCAAATATTTCTTTCTTAAATTTATGTCTTGCTATGCATCAGTCACTTTCTTGCTATGCATCAGTCACTTGCCTTTTTTTCCTTTTTTTTATTTTTTTTAATATTTTAATCATTTACCCTTACTCTGTGGATTAACTGTATGTTGGTAGCCCTGAGCTGCTTCACCTATATTTTGATTTTAATGAAATCAATATATGTTTCCTGTAACAAAGAACAAGTAGAGAAGTAGTAGAGGTGGATCTTTGCAGCTGAATGCCCTTGCTGTTTGCTTATAAAGCAATCTTCTATAAAGCACCCGTTGTGCCTTCTCCATCTTTGAAACCTCACTTTAGCAATATGATGGAGTATCCCACAGCCTGGGTGTGAAAACTCTGAACTGGGCTGAACCCTGAATGGAGACATTGCTGAGGGCACAGGTCAGGCATGCAATCTGCGGAAAATTATTACCTATTCATTCACACCATGCCTTGTGGCTTTTTTTTTTTTGTTTAAATTTGATTATTTTGTTGGACTTGTTTTGGGGTTTTTTTGTTGTTTTTTTTTTTTTGTGTGTGTGTGTGTGTGATTTGGATTTTTTTTTATTATTTGTTTTTCAATTGGTTAGTGCTTCCATTCAGCATATTCATTCTCTGGATCATTCACAGTCACCTTCCTTGCTGTGAGTAACTGCATAGAAAGCCTAGCCACCCAGTTAGAGTAGCTGCTGAATTTTCAGATGTCATTATAGTTCAGTGCCTGAAGTATAATAAACCCGCCGGCACGTTTGTTGTAATAACCTTTTGTTAAACTTCTCTATTCTCTGCTAAAGCCTTACCTCTTCATGTTTCTCCTCTTGCCCAAGGTTTCTTTGTCTTACTTTCAAAGAGACTGTTCTATAGCAATTCATTCTGTCCAAGCATTTAAAGTGTTTAAATCAACACTTTGCATCTGGGGTACATTTACTTGTAGATAAAAGGATGCAGAAGAACAGGACTAAGTAAAGGATCTCAGAAGTTTGTTTTGATGCTGGGAACAATTGCTCTTAAAAGCTTTTCTCTTCACAGTCTTTTTTCCATCCCATGCTATTGTTTGGATGGTGAGATTAGCACTGCAAATATTTAAAAAATAAGAGTGCTCTTTAGGTGACACCTCATTTCCATTTGATTAATGAGTCAGTGTAATCAATTTTCAGATACCCAATGTCTTTGAAAATGTATTTGAAAATTCTATACAGCTTTTTCTGTTATTGTTTTAGGGGGTAAAATGAGATCTTCCCCTTCTCTTCCTTCCTCCACTGTATAGCAGTATGAAGTCATATGCATAAATCAAAATTTACAAGCTGATACGTTTCCAGTTGTTTTTTTCCCCAGAAAGAAGTGCAACCAGCGTATTTTTTCTGCTGTGCAAATTCATATTGCTCATTAGGCAGACCACTAATAAGAAGCATAACAGAGAGAGAGAAGTATAATTCCTTATTATGTGCATTTTGATATGGTGTTCAAAAGCCACATAAAAAACCGCTAGTTGGGTGAGACGTTATAATCCAACCACACAGAAATACCAGTGCAAATGACAATTACCCTACTAAATTATCTGAGTTATCCTTTCTTGTCTGTCCCAAGATGATTCAATTTAACCTAAAAATTTAGCTTGTGCCTTCAACCTCTAGTACTTTACCATTACATCCTGTTTGATGGTGGTTCAGTCCCTTTTGGATTGCCTGAGAACACAGTCATCCACCTTCTGTGTAAGGGAGACAAAAGGTGGAAGAATGATAAAGAAATGTCTTCTTTATATAGACTAGTGGATCGGGTACAGAGATGGATACATCAAAGTACTTGAATGCCTAATTTCTCTCTCTCTCAGAGGGAATGCAGACATCTAAACATTTGCCTAGATTTGGTCCAAATGCTAAGTAGAAGAGTTTCAAAGTACATGTAACATTTAAGCACCTAGGTATTTTGTAAGTAAATAGTCTTTAAGTGCTGTTGCACTGAGGCAGTCTGACTTTAATTTTCACATGTAAGAAAAGTTCAACTCAGCTTTTCAGACACAAGTGTATATGAAAGTAAATCAGACAAGAAGGCATCCCAAGGATGGGATTACTATGGGTCCCTATATCTGTCTCCAGACAAGATCTACTCTGCTTAAGTCAAACCAGACAACTTAAAGATGACATCTAATCAACAAACAAGATAGGAAGAGGGTTACTGCACTCCTTCACTCTATTTTAGGACTTTTTTTTGATCCTAATGCTAGAATGGAGAGGCCACACTGCCTTGATTCAGGCTGTGATCACATACTGTGCCACAAAAATTACAAAATATATCTATTTTGCCCTTTGTTCTATTTCACTTATAGTTAATGGCTTTTGTGGCAGCTGTTCCCCGTGCTGTCTAGTAGAAAAAGGTCTGTGTGCAAAAACCAACATACCAGTTAATTTCTAAAATTTTTTCTTGTCCCTTTTGACTCCAAATTTTTGTGTTTAAATAATCCCCTATTCTGTTGAAGCGATTTCATACGAGGTCTCTGACAGAGCTGGGACCTAAACTCTTATTATTCCAAAACTTTGGAATATTATTACTTCTCTAAGCACTCGCTAGTGTGAGCCTACATCATTTCCTCTGCTCTTGAGATGAACTCTCCAACAAGATGTATTTGCTATATTTACAGTCAGCAACATCCCAGTCAGGATGGGTGGGAGCTTACAATGCTTACAGCGTGGATGGCTACACCTGACTGTGCAGACTGTTCATTGTAAGGAGCTAAGCTCTTGAATGGCATTCTCCAGACCTTTTGCAGAACTTAACAATGGGAGGACTCATTCCCTAGACTTCATGGACAATTTTGATTTTACCTTTTTGACTAGAACAGGAGATTAGACAACTCTCCTGAATGCAGGCACCTGAGGTCACCTAATTTGAGATACCCTTGGATGTCTGAGCTACCTGCATGCCTGTAAGACATGGGAACTACCAGAGGTCCATACCTTTTTGGAGAAGCAGCTAGAGACCAATAGAATACTACAGAAACCTGTGTTCAGATAGCTGATTTTCACCCCTATACTGCAGACTCCCCCTCATCTTAAACTTAGTCAAAATGAATCCTACACCACCTCTCTGGTGGATAGCACTATGATATAAATAATTATGAAAATTATCTTTTGCAGTCCTGTTAGTGATGGAAGGGATGTATGCTTTTTCTTTTTTTCTGATATATTGTTCAAAAAATCCCAGGTAACCAAAGAAAAAAAGATCTTGCCCATCTCCTTCTATCTAAAACCTATATCTTGGCTTCATCTTCAGCTGTTTAAGCTATTATGCCTTTGGTAAAAATCAGTTGACTTTGTGTGGGTATACCCAAAGTTTAACCGGATCACTTAAAATATATCAAGAAGACAAAGACTACATCTATATCTTTCAACCTTAAGGTCCCCAAGAGCTAAATTAACTAATGCAGTGACTAAGAAAAGAGGTAACTTTGAAAATGTTTGGAGACCGTTAAAGTCCCAATTCATGACCCCAATTCAAAATGACCTTCCAATTATTTTTGACTGTGATATGACAATTTTAATTTTTTCCCCCCTCTTGGTCTGTTGTGGAAATTAAAGTTGTAGTGGAGGAATAATGGAGTTTTTGGTGACAGATTACCTACCCCAAGACTTTGGGGGTGAATTTTACTGATGTGAAGTTAGAACTCACCCTTAAGACACTTAATAGAACTACCAAGTGAGTAACTTTTATATAGGAGTATACTCAGGGCAGAATTACTTCCTAATTCACACCTGGACGGTGTTAAGGAGGGCAAAAAAAACTTTGTTGTTTTAATGAGGGGGAAACTGGTGTAATAATTCTTCAATAAAATGTGCATGATGTGGATGATAGTGGATTCTGTACAGAATGAAACCGCAAACAAAAATCCCTTACTTTGTTCTCAGTGAGGAAAACCATGACACTTAATCTATATTATTTTAAATGTACCATGTAAACATACTTTTAAAAGCCTTTAAATTTGGAATGTAATTGCTACTAGCTCTTGATTACATAGAGGCTACATAATCTATCATTGAATCAAATAATCACTATTACTGCTGGGAAATAGGGAATTATACAAGAGCCTAAAGGAGAACACTGCATAGCAGGCAAGAAACAAACAAATCAGGGGTGGGTAATCAATCTCTGTAGCATAAAATGCTAATGTTGTCCTAATAAATAAGAATTCTCTTCCATTGCTTGATATGCTCCCTACCAAGCATGTCACTTAGCCTGTGGTATGCTTTAGTTTAGTTTAAAGTGGCACGACTGCTAGAGCTTTAGGAAAATAATAATAGTTCCCTTTCATTTTCATAAAAGTAATTAAACTTATCAGTTTTCGTGTTAATGCAACAAGCCAACCAATAAATGGGCAAAAAAAAAGTTTAATTTGTGGTATTTTCAAATTAGCATCCTATGCACTAGGGTTTATTCAGATATGAGGTGCTGAATAAATGATTTTTATTTAAAAAAAAAGAAAGGAGGAAATAAGAGTGACATTGAAGGAAAACCATTCCTGTCAACTCTTGTGTTGACAAGATTGTATTAATTATAGGACAGCTACTAATACTTCATTGCAAGCTCACAATTTCTTTAGATAAAATTAACTTGATGACTCCAGAATGAAACAGAAATTTAAATGGCACTTAAATAAACCAATACCTTACCATGGTGAGAAGTGAATTGCATGTTAGGATGGAAAGATGCAGTCTACTCATGGAATATAAATTAAGGAGCTTTGAATGAAACTGCGCCATGGAATCTACTCAGAGATATAGCAATGAGTTAAGAGACAGAATAACACTCTTGGAGAATCTATAATTTACATTGATCAGATTTCTATCCCCTCATGAATACAACATGTATTTTAAAACAAGTCCTAACATGTTACTCAGAGACAGGAATAGAAGTCTCTGCTTGATTTATGATGTTAGAGAAGGAAGAAACAAAAAGATGGGTGGTCCCCAAGGCTATTTTGCCCAGGGTGATGTGTTCCCCAGTCTGACTTTTAATGTTCAGTGTGATGAGATTCCCTGTGCCTTTGAAGGTCAGTTATGCCAGAACAAAACTCCGGAAGGGACTTTCAGCTGATTTTCCAGCCGTATGCTAGTAGGCAAAAGGGGACATCTGCAAACTCAGCTGCCTCGCTATATAAGCAAGAGAGAAAAAATAGAGATATGTCTGTTAAACTCCATTGATTTCATCTCATCACACCATGCTGCCAGAAAGGATTTGGTTTGGATGTGTTACCCCTGCCCCTCAGCTTGCTGATTATGGACAGGGACAAGGAAGCTGTTAGAAAGAAACCTACCGGAGTATCTCTGATCACCATAGGCTGACAGCAAGGAAGGCTCGTATGGGTGTTGACAAATTTTCAGACTAGCTTCATTCAGACTTTCTGACCCAGGAAAGTGATCAGTGAGGATTTGCACTATAACAAGAACTTTATTTTTTTTCCTTCTCTCCATGACACTTTCATAACCTCAGGTAACAAAATATTGTGCCTTATAGTCATTGCTTGACAGTCCAAAATGCTTGATGTGACGTAAAGACACATAGTCCTTGTTCTATTACAGACCCAGTCTTGGACCAGATCTTCAAAGGTGTTTAGACCCCTAAAGGTACATATATGTTCCAGCAAGACTTTTAAGTCTACTAGCTTGAAATATTTCCTCAGTAGTTTCATTCAGGCTTACGTACTTTAGGTGTTTATATATTTGCACAACTGAAAATATCACAAGATATCTATATTTATCAGCCTGCTTTACCTTTAATTTCTCATTATAACAGCTGTCTTTAGCTGATCTTAGTCCTTAGAAAGAGTATAAAATATCTTTCTCTTTTTATATAGATATGCATGCAGCACAGCATGAGCAGGCAACAGGACTTCTGTAATAACAGTGAACAATGTTTCTGCACTTAATGGAATGACCATAAGATTTGGGAGAAAGAACATTGTCTCTAATCAACAGAATTTCTAAACAAGTGTTTGCAACTGCACTTTTCAGCCTTCATAAATTAGAGATGAACAGATCCTTCTCATTTCGAGAGCTGCAACCTTAGCGAATACTGGAAGCAGAGCACATCAGATTCTTAAGTTTTGAAGACGTTTATGGAATGGGTCTTTGTTTTGACTTTGGCCATATCTGATGACAATCTTGCATTTTTATCAATTTATGTTCTTTAATATGGCCAGGAAGACTCATAATTCTCTGGGCATGTAACACAAGAACAGATTTCAAACACAGTAGTTTTCATCTGATTTACTTCCTTATATAAGAGAGGTCATGGTATTTCATAAAAGATACTGATTTTCAAATTCATAGTTTGTAGCTAACTCTTAAAGGAATCTGCTACCCTATTTTGGAGAGATATTCTCTTTAGATTCTCCAAAATTCCTTTAATTGCTCAATATGCTAGGATAACTGGACCTGTGTGACTCAAGCAAAGTAACACACAGAGACAGGAATAAAATATGGATTTTGGTACAGTGTTCTTTATGTCAGGAATCTTGACTTACACTAAAACATCTGGGTTTTCCTCCAAGCCTCTGACACCTACCAGGCCAGCAGAAGGGTGGTAGCTACTAAACCAAAACAATAGAGTGTGCTGTCAAAACAGCACATTTGTCAAAGAAACATTTGAATATTTTACAATATTTTAAGAGAGTGAACAAATCTGTTTTCCAACAGCTGAAGTGATTACTCGCCCCACCACAAGTTTTAATGTCTGTTTAAGCAATAATCTCTGATGCCTTGAAACACACAAAATAATGAACAGCTGCTCTGGCTGATCAAAGACAGAAGCAAAGTTTAGGTACTAATCTCTCATAAAAACAGTTTATTGCATGTGGAATACAAAAGCAATAGGGGGTTATTGTAGGTGCAGAACAAACCATAACAGTGATAAGAACCAAATAAATGTAGCTTTATCCCTTTCTTTGCTGAAATTTGACTATGCTACCTCTGTAACAAACATGTGCACATCAACTTGGTTCTTGGGAGGAATGGTCAGTATTCGCCATCTGGTGCTGTGACTGGATACAGTGCCTTTACCTGTCTGCATAATTTAGGCTAGTGTTTAGTTACCTATTGGTTATGCTTTTGAAATGCAGGTGAATTATGGCTGCTTTTCTTTTTACTCCCATTACTTATTGTTATTCTAAGCAAAGCTTCCTAACTTGGAAGGAGAGAAGTACACAAAGAACACACAAGCGGATGACCAAAAGAGGAAATAAAAGTTTAGAAGCAGCAAAGACTATGAACTTATCCTGAGTGTACTCCAGACTTAAAGGAAATGTAATAAGCCTGGCCTTATTCTGACCTTAGCCACATCGTTTTTGGATTGGGAGCAAACCCATTTGAAATGGTGGAATGAGATCTGAGGAGATATATTTACCATTAAGGAACAGTAATATTTCATAGGACTGATGATATGACATTTGCCAAGAAGGAGGTAGTAAGAATGGAGCCTTCTTCCCTCCTGGATATTGGCTCCTCAAATCTTGCACTTTTAGTCCGCAATTTTTTCTTTAAGCCTCCTTGTGTAGGAGAAGTTTGTCCTGATCTATGCTCATAATTGGTTCTTCCCCATTTTTTCTTTTTGGCCTCCTGGGTGAAGAAAGAATCATAGAATCTTAGAATCATCTAGGTTAGAAGATCATCCAGTCCAACATTCATAAATCTGCCTCAGTTTGGAGGCTGCAATTTTCCCACACTCTTATGCAAACAAAACTGTACTGTATATCCACATAAGACCCAGAGTCTGACCCATCCTCAACCGGGGCTTGGTCCTGATGCCTGATGCCCTTATTTTACATGGACTTAAATCCCTCACAGACCAGAGTACTGCTGAGAAAGGAACGGTTAAGAGAAACATAAGTTCTGAAATTAACATTCTGGCTCATAAAGCTTGTCAGATATTTCCTTGCCCAAATGCAGGAACAGAGATGGATTCTGATTCTTGCTGACCTACAAGGACTTCTCACATTATGGCCAGCTTTCAGCTGGCATAGATATAGCAGAGTTGCTTCCTGTCCTCACAGTTTGATGGGAAACGTGGATATAAGAGATGGGCACGATGCAGATCTTCACCATACATTTAACTGGTTTAAGGGACTGTTGGTGTTTCTTAGTTCATGTTGACTGAGACCAGTCCACTCAGGCAGAGGGGCTGCGGCTCCTCCGTGGTGACTTTTCCTCTTTGTTGTACTGAGCAGAAACTGGGTACAGAGAAGCATCTGTCTTCTGGGTACCCAAGCAGTTCAATGGAAGTGAATTGCTAAAGGATGACTGCTTTTATTGGAGAACTTGAATGATAAGCCTTTCCATGCTTTATTGTTTTTAAGAAGATAGTTCACACAGAAATCTTTAAAAAGTCATAGATGCCCAGTAAATAATCTATGTACATGATGGGTTATATAAAGAAACAGATATTTTTAGACTAAAGTGACAGTTTAATTTAAAAAAGTTCTATGTGAATATTTTATGCCTAATGATTTTATTGAAAACAATTGAAACTCTGTAAAAAGGAGAACAAAATAACACCATGGCTTCTTAGAATAGTCATTGAATATATAAGATCAAGTAAACACTGTCACACAACAAATTTTATCCAGGGATTCAAACACATCAGGATATACTATTTACTTAAAGAAAGGTCAGATGAAACATACTGGTGGCTCAAACAGAAGCAGGAATGTTGCTAAAGGATGTCCTCAGGGCTGGCGTGTGGCATATCACTTCCTAGAATCAATTGGAAGTTAAGACCACTTAACAAAAACAAGCCCATGTAGCATGATGCTAATTGGCTTAAATTGTTGGGCCAGAGCAACAGGTGTTGCAAATTTGCTAAGCTCAGTGGAGATTTTCAGAAACAGGGGATCTGGCTATTGTTACTTGAAATTTTTTAATATATGGATGCAAATGACAGAAGTGTTAAAAGTGAAGTGCCTGATTGTCTTCTCACTTATGTCGGTGTTAATCAGGAATAATTTAACTGAATTTACTTAACACTCTTCTTTCTGCCCTCTGGCTTGCTTGTAGTTAGTCCTAATTAGAATTGTGCAAATAGTTGGCTCTGTGGGTCACTGTCTAAAAAAATAAGATTAAAATAAATAAATAAAAAAAATGTTAGATTGAATAGAGAACTTGGAGACCATTTGTTGTGCCAAAGAAGTTTTCTCTTGGCTTGCAAGAAAGAAAATGTTTATCTAAGAAGCAGAGACTCGAATTTCTTTGAGGCCTGAGTGGTGTAAGCTGAGATCTAGAGAGGTCCTGTCCATACTCCAACTCCGGTAAGAAGCAGTTTGGATGCGGACTTTCCACATGCTGCAGGATATTCCAGTATCTGAGGTCTATGCAAAAACTGTGAAAAAGGGCTCCAGTTTTGTTATTAGTAATGTTTTTCTAAATTTTGCCTGCCAGATAATAACATGTTATTGTGAAAATGTCAAAACAAAAATCTTTCAGTGTCCTGAAGATTTATTTTTTTTATTATTGTACAAATGATGGTTTGGATGCCTGAAAACATCTTATGTATAGGACAAATTTGGTAGGTTTGTCTTTCTTTTTTTTTCTTTATTTTTATTCTTTTTTTTTTTTTTCTTTTTCCTCTAGATAATGTTAATTTACATCTGTGTAAACCAGAAAAAAGTCAAACCAATGGGATTATGCTGACAAGTGCCTGGTGTAAGCAGAGGCAAATGGGAGCTGGCGTGTCTGATGGAACCAGACTGTTCTTCTCAGCCCAAATGAGTAAAGGTCCATTATTCCAGAGCTGCAGCATCAGCAAAGCAATTAAATTAAAGAATTCTACAGACTTCCCACGTAGTTAAAATGAATGAAACCAGATTGAATTTAGAGCATTAAACACCAGGGGAGCAGAATAAGGACGGTGGGATTAGAAAAAGAAAATCCCAGAGTACAAAGCAAAGAGATGTTTTGTTTGTTTGTTTCCTATGGCTTCCTCAGCCATAGGAAATGTTTATTATGATAGTGAAAAAGAAACATATTACTGCTTGCAAGGATTTGGGTACTATTTTATGAACCTTGTTTTGCATTTAAGACCTTTTGACATCTCTGTTAAAATAACTGTGCTCATTTCTCCATGTGCCATCAAGTGTTTTATTAGGCCATTTGTGTCTGATTTAATCTGATACTAGTTGTAAAACTGGGGATACGGAAATTTCTAGCTGTTCAATAAATAAATACTGGAAGTGCTGTCTGTGAGGACTGACCAGTATCAGCTTTTCTCTTAGAGCTGTGAAGCTGCAAGCGTACTCTTGAAGTTGCATGGCTCCTTTTGGGACTTCTTTGAATCCAAGTAATCTCCTTAAGCAATGGATTCACTTGATGGTTCACAGTATTGCTGCCAAGAAGAGATTTGTCATATCCTTAGAGTAAGAAGAGAAATTCTGCAGTACTAGCTAACTCCTCATCTCAGGGGAAATCAGCATATTCTGGTTATACTGCAGTCCTATGATCAATATATTTGTTCAAATTTAATGCTACATGTGAAAAACAGCATTCTCATTTTGACAAACAGCTGCAAGCAAATAGTGACCTATATATGGTATTTATCTCCTTTCCAACTTTATTCTTAACAGAATACATCTGGAATTAATTGCAAACACCTGGATTTGAAGATCTCTTGATTTTTGTAGAGGAAAGTTGGCATTTATATTTTATTCTGCCTAGCTAGTCAATAACAATGTTCTTAGCTTCTGAAACTTGGACAGATTTATAGCTTCAGCAAACTCTTCACACTACCATTTTTAAATACACATCTGAGCTCCTCATCAAAATTTTTAGGCACCACAACACAATTTAGAAGTCTAGACTGCATTTAAACATGATTGAAGACATTGAAGACAGGAAAACAAACCCCAGTGACTTTCAGAAAGATTTAGACCATCCAGAAATTAATTTCTGAAGTGACATGTATGCCTAATGTAAAACTATTAGAGCTCTGATACTCATGACCAAGGTATTAACCTTAAGATTCAAAGTTACTAAACCAGTGGATGACTGAAGTCATTGACAGCCCAACTTCTTAATGAAAGAGTCTGTGAAACACATATATCTGTGGTACTCAGCATACAAAAAAAGAACCAGTGAAACACTGACAGTGCTGGGAAGAGCACTGAATCTCATGGGTAAGTATCGTCTGGAGTAATGAGCAAAACACCTACCTCTAACCTAGCCCAGTGTGGCGGCAGTCCTTACATACCCCAAATATACGGATAAGCTGCAAGAAAGAAGTGTTTCTGTTTTTCTAATAACTTGATTGTATTCAAATGAGGTGTAGAAAAGTTGTTTAGACTTAAATGCCACCATTCTCTGAGAGAGACAAACTTGCATCTGTCCTGTACGAGGAATATATGCAACCACCAGGCTTCCTCTTTTGGAGGCAGAGAAGAGAGGAGTATCAGGAAAGGGATCTCTGAGATGCTTGTTTGAAAGCTTCTCATTGCACCTGTGCCCCATAAAAAAGATGACTGAGATCAGAACGAAAAGCTGGGGAGGTGTCTTTACCCAGTCATGTAAAGTAGATCTTGACTGAAGCATTCTCCCTACTTGCCTCAGAAGAGATGCTTAAAAATTACTTAGGGGATCAATTTCTATTCACAAAGAGGTGTAATTTGTGTCAAAGATATGAAATTTGTTTCAAGGTGCCTCTCATATCTCCATACACTATTTCTAGACTGCCAGGTAAAAGATGACCTCCACAGTGGTTTCATTCAAACCTTCACACCATGGTGTGCTGAAGCCAGTGAAACTCTGCTTTAGAAATTACTACATTTCTTCTTTCACTTATTTTTTCTTTCTTCTTATTTAGGACTTCATCTGATGGAGGGTGGGACTAAGACTACAGCGTATCTGCCTGATATTTTTGTCAGTTCCACAGCAGTAGTAGGAGCTGCAAAATGATCAAGAATGTAAAATTTTATGCAGTTGATGGCTATTGAGCCTTACAGCTCTGGAGAAGGCTTTCAAGGATTCATGGTATTGACCCTGGAAACTCTGAAAATACTTGAATGGATAAGCATTTAGACTGAACTGCAGACGGTCTTAGTTGCTGCAAAGCTCTTGAAACCTGAAGTGCCTTTTCTGCTGAGTGCTCCAGCCTCTCCAGTCCTGGGAGCCTGTCTCATGGCTTCAAGCCATAAGTCAGCAGTGCAGTCCACCTGGACATTTTAACGAAGCTGGCTGCTTTGAAGTTGCAAACCCTAGGAAGGTTAGCATATTCAGTCCTACTGGATGAAACAGCAGTATGTTTTTGAGCAAAACTTCTATGGCTCAATGAATACTGAAAACCTATTCAAATGCCCGGCCCAAAGGTTTATGGCAAAACTGGACTGCAGGTTGTTATGTTGCAGTGATATTTAGAAATGTTGCTTGAATGTCTTTCAAACTTTGCACAGTATTTAGACCAATGGAGTTGTTAAAAAACTGTAGACGCAGTTCTGGACAACTGACTCTGGGTAACCTTGTTTGAGCAGGGATGGACAGGAAGACCCCCCTAGGTTCTTCCAGCCTCAGTCATTCTGTGATTCTATAAGTATCTACATCATTTGAACTGGCTGATGACTGTTATGTCAAGCTTCAGGATAACTAAACAAAACACAGAGCTTTTGTCATCAGTGCACTGGATTTTATTGAGAACAAGATATTGCAAAAGAAGTGAGGTGCTTCATCGTCTAAGAATTCAGTTGTCTTCATTTATATTGACTGGATTCTGGTCTTGTAGTCTCATCATACACTGGAATAACATCTGCAGTCTTAGTTAATCCAAAGAAGAGAATTCATTCAAATTCAAGGAGAAATATAACAGCTGAAAATGTTAATTTTAATGTAAATCAATTAATTTCAATCATAATTTCAATCTTTAAACAGAATGTTACTTCAGACTTCATAAACTAGAGAGACTTACATCAAATAGTTGTTATCAGAGATTCAAGTTTGAAATAGTTTAATACCATAAAGAACATCAGGTGAGTATCTTTAATTACCAAACATTTCCCTTTTTTGAAAGTCTGGTGATTCCCAAATCAATTTATTTTCATTCATCTGTTAGAAAAGATCAGATGTTAGTATAGGCTGGTGATATTAAAGCTGCATGCAGTAATTTTTAGGCAGCATTTTCCTCTACCAACTACACTCTCAGAGCGCTAATAAATAAAACTGTCAGTATTACTCAAAGTGAATATCTACACAGATTCCATTTAGATATCTATTACACATCCCACAGTTTTCATGATGTAGGTGCAAAATGAGGGTCATCATTCACGCTCTAAAATGAGTTAATATTGTAATTCTCCATGATTTCCATACTCAGGTCTTCTGAGTTTGCTCTTAGTCCTCCTGCGAATTATCAGAGGAAAAAGCCTGTTCTTGATAAGAAAATACTGATCTGAAAATGCTTCATAATATTTTGTGAGGCAGGATAACTTCACTTGGGAATGTTCCAAGAAAACTTGTCCTTGGACAAGTTTCACTTTTCAGGGTAAGAAATCACAGTGCAAATCTGTATCATCATCTAAAATTTAAAGACCATCTACATAAGGATAATCGGGTAAAGAAGAGAGTGATCAGGGTTGTAAATGTCTGAAAATACAGATAAGACCAGATCTGCTGGTATGAGCTTTTTGTGTGGTGCATCTCAGATGATGGAAAGCATCTGTAAACTGGTATAAGCAGCGTTTGTGATTCTCTGCATCAGTGGAGCAATGCCAAAGAGCTCTGGTGTATCAACAAATCCAGGGCAAGTGGCAGCTGTGTCTTTCTGGACAGATAAAGCTTCTTCTACTGAACGTAGTTTGAAGAAAACATTTGTGTATATACAGTAGTGTATTTGTTTGTATGTATGCCTGCATGCGTGTTTACACGTACAAATGCCCAACTCTCCCAGCATGTGGTGGGCCTGGTAGCACCATCTGGTATTAAATTTACACATCATCTCAGCTGACAAGGGCAGTTGCTTACAGACTTGCTAAAAGCTAAATAGAAAGCCTAAGTCTACCATAGTATCAATAACAATTCTCGGACTCAGGTAGAATAAAAGAGAAAAATAAAAAAACCCTTGAGAACTAGATGATCACATTGGGTCAAAAGATCTGGTGGGACTGGGCATGTGGAGTAGAGATTGGAACTGATTGGCTCTAGATGAACGCTGGGACTGGTATGATGCATAAAATAGTAAAAGAGCCATAAAGGGATGGAGGTTTGAGTAGTGTGACAGGTTGGAAAATGTTGCAAGCCCATTTGTTGGTGCACAACTCAAGGGCAGTATAAGAATCTGGAATATGGAACATATTTGCCCCAGATGGCTAAGAGCTACAGATCAAAGAGAATAAGACTGAACATCAAAGTACAAATAAGGAAGACATTATGGCACTAGGAGAAGGGTGAATGATGGCAGTTATCCAGGAAAAAAATGCTGGCCCAAGAGATTAGGAAGGGGTAGAAGAAGCGTGGCGGTAGGTCAGTGCTGGACATGTCTATAGCCTGAGAACAGGCTTGAGCTGGGGCACAGAGATGTGAGAAGGTAAAAAAAGAGGGAAGTCTTAAAGAAGACTGAATAAGAAACTGCCTGGCCAAAGAGTTGGGAACTGTCTGGGGCATACTCGTTTTCTGTGTGGGAAATGGTGGATGGGACACTGATAGGTCATATTGGGACTGAAGGATGCTGAGGGTGGAGAGAGTACTATTGCTAATTTCAGTTGCTATGCTCAGAATGATCTCTCTTACGCATCCATGAACCAAATTCTTTTTCCAAGGCTTGTAATTTGCTCATCTCTTTGTAGGTTTTCTAATCTCTCTAAGAAAAAAAACATTCCATGTGTTTTTTTTCTAATATTGAACAACAGCATTCTCAGGAAAGCCTTAGCTGTTTTGATTCAAACAAACTAGTTCTGAGTCTGCCTGGATAGTACCAGGATGAAAAAACTCTTAATTAAAACAATTAGGAAAGTTATGAGCAACTAATAAAAGATCCTAAAACAGGGAGTATAAAGCAACACTAATTACAGGAAATGCTAGAATATTTATAGACACATAAACAATATTTGTAGGGCAATATCTAGGCTTTTAACTTTCCTGAATTAATCTCAGCAGAGGCAACCTTTCAAGTAATAACCTAAATATTTTGGTTCAGTATCTTTATAAGCAACCCACGGATTTCCTTGAAAAAATACATGGAGTCGGATGCATAGTTTGGGTTACGGCTGACTCTGTGTCTTATTCACTAGAGAGTGTTTTTGCTATAAATGCATTCTTTATAAGTTTGTAAATAACAGCATTTTGACTTTATGATTTTTTGAAAGATAAGTCTGAAGCAATTTTTACAGTCATGTTTTATTGTCTGCCAACACTTCAACTAGTGTATAATACAACGATTGCTGAATTTATCTTTGGTTCAGAAACAATTTATTTTCTCCTATTACAAACACTTTGGGGAGTTCTTTTGTAGTGGAACTCAGAGGAGACCCATTAGAAGAAAATTAGGCTTGCTTTATGGTTTTGAGTGTTAGAATCTTTTATACTGACCTAAAAAATTTCCAGGATGGTGTATATTGATGAACAAAGTAAAAATACATTCCAAATGGCTGTAATTTCACATTCAACCATAAATGTTGTACCTACAATTTGGTGTGTGGTATGAAAACGCAAATCACTAGCTATGGAAAGCCAGTGATATTGTGGTTGATACTGGATGTTTATTAATAGAAAAGACTTTCACAATCCAAGCTCTTTTTCACAGAAATTACCAGTATTTTTCCAATTATAATGGAGCTGGAAAACTGTTTTTTTAAAAATTAAAGCTCATTATACATTCCTAACTCTGTGGCTTGCAGATAAAAGATCCTACTTTCCATCTCCACTCCATTTGCCTTTTGTTATAAATGAAAAGATGTTACTCACAAACCCTTAAATCTTGATTGTGATGCCCAGCCTGGAAACCCTACTCAAACATGGGTGGAAAGAAAGATGCCACGTTGATTCATCTGGTTGCAGGCAAGGGCTATATTCCCTGCTCCTATATCATGTTATAGGGCATCTTGTTCATTACACCTCAGAGTTTGTGCCTACATGCTGTGTAGGCATATCTTCAGGCAAATACGCTGGAGTATGCATTTACTGAGGTGTTATCAGGCAAGGAATGCTTAGGTCCAAGGGATGTTGGTCCCCTTGGAACCAAGGGATAGGAACAAACATCCAGTTGTAAAATGCCAGCTTCTTGAATAGTCTCAACCACTCCACTGGTCTTTGTGAAAATACTCCTTTACACCAGCTGAAATCTTGGACCCTGACATTTTAGAATAGACATCAGTTTCTCTAAATTGCTCATCAAGGGGAAACATATAACTATATTCTCTGTTACTCAGCTAGCAACTATGTATTTATCACGATACTCCTCTTTGACTCTGTCCTGCTGCTGTTAGGCATCATCTTAAAGTTTCTCTAGCCAAAGGAAAATAACATTGATGTCATCTTTGAGATTCAGTTACATCTGCGGTTGATAGGTGGAAAAAATATACTTTGCAACCAACCTTCATTAAGAAAAAAAAAAGCCCAAAAAACCAAATAAAACCCCCAAACTCTACAACTCTCCCAAATTAGGAACCTCTGGAGAAATTAATTAGAAATAGTTACAAATAGTAGCAGTAAAAATATTAGACTTTGGAAATATTACATGTCCCTCACTAGTCTTTAAGTCAAACAAATCTAGGGAAGAAGCAGGCAGTGGTGCTTCTTTTAGTACTTGCATGAGCCACAAAGTAAAATGTTTGGAAAGTACCAATATTTAATGACAAATGCTGTAATTTAAAGCACAAATGATGTTTTATTTATCAGAATGAAATAACATAGCTCAACCCTTTCAACTTCTGTACTAATCTGCCATTTTGTTACCTGATGATGGCTTTGGAGTGAATAGAAAAATAAAATATTTTCTTAAAAACAGTGAAATTACTTGTTTCAGGGATCATAAACATTTTTATGAACAACAGCTTGATAATATGTAATGTTAAGTAACACCAGTGGTGCTGTAACTAATCTAGATGATGGATACCAAAGAAAAAATGTTTATAGGGTTTTTATTAGACTGATAAAATTGTAAAATTATGTCTGCTTTGCAGCACAGGAACCTTGTGAAGCTTGTCTATTTTTTTCCAAATTCATGTGATGTTACTTTTACACATATTGCTTTGGAAGACACACAAACACTGAGGACAAGCAAAAAGTTCTTGCATCTTTTGAGGCTTGATTCTTATCTTACTTGTATATACACTCAAAGAAGTGTATATACAGCAGGCTTACCTTCCATCCCCGGGTGCTCTGGATATTCTGTCACCTTGAATATCTGTAAAGGCATTTTATAATCCTTCTTAAAACTGACCTCTGTCATGATACAGACAAAAGTTGATGGTAGTTATGTTACTTATGTGCCATGATAGCATACCGTCATACTAAATAATAGGATCTCTTGCTCTCTTGTTACTCTGCATTCTCCTGCTCATCTACTGATTCCTGCCTTACACTCATATCATATGTTTGTAAGTGTCTTTACAGTACTTATCACACTAAGATCATGGTCCATGCTTATGTTACCTATCTCAAAAAACTTAAGAAAGAGATCTAGCATTGGTATCAAAGCTACTGCACTGGTTTTGGTGACTTACTGTGCTGGAAAGCCTGAAGCAGAGAACTAGTCGTGCTACCCAAGTTTGGCATCCTGTTTATGCTGTGGATAGAATTCACCTTATTCTAAGACAGAGACCTATAGTAGGAAAAAACAATCACTCTCAAAATGTGTTTTTTGATATATTTTTTCTCTTCTGAATATGAAAAATATCTAGATGTTTAAAATTAGGGGAGATGTATATTACCTGTATGCCTCTGGTATCTTCTGTGTCTTGTCATAAATTTTTAGATAAAGAGACAGATCTGTCAGGTCCAGAAAACAAGCATAAATAAATAAACAAAGAAATTCATTGCTGTTCTCTGAAACATGCTGGAAAGTTTAACTCAGGCACTTATATTAGTGTTTTGAGTGCAACTGCTATGCGTTATAGTAACAGAAACTATAAGTGATAGCAATAACACTGGAAAGCTTTTATCAAATTAAGTGAGGGGTTTGGATCAGCTCCCAGCAACTATGGCTTCATTTCACAGAAACTAGCAACTGGTTATCTGCAGCACCTTTGCTTGCCATTGCCGCAGAGTCCTCATAGCCTGAATGGCTGGTGGGAACTGCCTCCACAGTATGATCAGTCCTCTAAGTCAAGACAGTCTCACACAGCTGTGCTTGACTAGTGATTAGTCCTTTAATTGAAATATTGTGATTTGGAATAGGAGTTGTTGATGTTGGTAGACAGTATCTTGGCAGAGAGGAGACAGGCAGATCCTTTCTCCTCCCTCAGTAGTTCTTATATCCACTGTTTTATTAAAACAGCTCATCATATTTATAAGCTTCAATGCACAATTCTTAACATACTCCCACATAAGGATCCATTGAACAACTTGGATTGTCTCAGCTACTTCTGAGGATAAACATTTCTCCAGGCGTGCTTGTGAAACCTACAATCATTAAAGTTTCAAAGATAATAAATATCACCACCTTCAACCCATTGCAGGAGGCACTTTCCTTGCTATTTGGGAAGATAATAAAAGTTAGAAGGAATTACATTGGCCTTAAAAACAATGGCAAAAAAATAGGGTAGCATGCTAGGACCTTAGCTCCGG
Organism: Scolopax mira; assembly: GCA_004320125.1. Taxonomy (NCBI): domain Eukaryota; kingdom Metazoa; phylum Chordata; class Aves; order Charadriiformes; family Scolopacidae; genus Scolopax; species Scolopax mira. Next base: position 106,651 of record BJBW01001132.1, read on the forward strand.
AGTGTGGTAAAAACTGTGAGTTTGAGAAGCTGGAACTAAATCCATGCTAGAGGAAAAAAATAATCAGTTACTAATCGTACCACTAGCTTTTAGAATGCAGGAATCCCCTTTCTGTGGCCTTCTTAGGGGTTATTTTTTTTAATACTCCTTAAGCAAAGGTAACCCTTATCTAAATCAGACAAGATGATTGAAGAATTTTAGCAGATAATACAGTGAGAATTTACTAAATAAAGATTGTATAGAGATCAATTTCCTGAAGTGGCTTGTTTCCTTAAGCTTTACTTTAATGTAGAATTTGGGGGTGAAGGTGACTTAAGCTTAGCCTTGCATCTCTAATAATTTGTAGGACTAAGGCTTCTCCATCCCTTAAAGTCTATTGCATTCCAGCTGCCTCAGGTAGCTCTAAAGTAATTTGCTTGGTTACAAAAAGCAGTATAGTAGGTTTGCATGGCAGTTTGCCCAGACTAATATAGGTACTTCTAGCTGTGTTAATTAGTCACAGTGGAGTTCCACAATAAAGCTTGTTTGTTCAGCACTTGCTCAGGTATCTTCATGCTACATTGCTTTATGTTATATAGGTATAATCTTGGGTGCTTCTAAAATTGTAACCTCCTCCCTAAGGGAAAATTAATATAAAAATATCCATGCAGATTCCACATTTTGTAGCCTCTTGTTGATTTCCAGATGAGATGGTCTCAGTCTGGGCCAAACCTCCTCTCTAATACTTCACTTCATCAGCAGGGAAGTTTCAACAGGACTAGGTGTGAACTGAAGTACTTTTTAGCCCCTGCCATGATGTTAAAATGTGAGCCATAAACCCCATTCCTGTCTTACATGGCTCTGTTGACGCCACAGAACTAACTCAAATGAAACATAATTTAAATGTTTAGAAGAAAGGTTGCCTTGAATAAATGATTCACACTAGAAGCTGTAGTCCCAAGTTACAGACAATAGGACAAATGGCTTCAAGTTACACCAGGGGAGGTTCAGGTTAGANNCAGGTTAGATATTAGGAAATATTTCTTTACTGAAAGGTTTGTCAGGCATTGGAATGGGTTTCCCAGGGAGGTGGTTGAGGCACCATCCCTGGAGGTATTCAAGAGATGAGTTGACATGGTGGTCAGGGAGACGGATTAGTGTTGGGTTGTGTTGTTTTGGGTGTGGCGTGTGGATGGTTGTTTTTTTGTTTGTTGGTTTTTTTGTTTTTTTTTTCATTGGTTGGACTAGATGATCTTAAAAGGTCCCTTCCAACCTAGGTGATTCTGTGCAAAGGACTTACCAGATCCCTTATATCTATGCTATAATTTGAAGAATGACTGCATTTCTTCAGGTCTGTATTCACTGTCCAATTTGGAAAAAGAGTTGCAAATACAGCGAGAAGCTGTAGACACAAAGCTGCATTCACTTCTTCTGGTCCAGTTATGTTTGGAATGGGACTATTAGGAGCTCAGCTTCTCCTCTACTGGATTTATGTCCAGAGGAGAAATAAGTGACCACACAGTTAACTCTTTTTTGCAGCTTTCTAAAACCTTTTCTGTTGTCTTTCCCTCATTTATTAAGCTAGGAATGATAACAGGGGAAATTCTTAACAAGTCAGTATGTTGAGAAAGATGTATTTGGCCCCTTGTTGGATTAGTATTATAATTCCGTGTTTCTTTTCTCTGTGAATGTAGCGCTGCTGAAAGGTGCTAGGCTGACATGCCTGGAAAATGAATATCCCTTTTTATGCACAGTCAGAATCTAAGCACATCTGAGGTTCTAGGCTAGTAAATCTCCCTGATCCAAAGAGGTAAATTCCTGAAAGATGCTGTTGGTAAATGTTAATTATTTTCCCTGACATGGAAGTCAGAGGGAAAGGAGATAAACAATGCAGACATGCATAATAATTCTGAACATATCACCAGGAAAGGCCTTTCTGCCAGGCTGATAAGGAAAGCCCTGCTCTCACTTTTTTTTTTAATGTGACCTACCAATTTCATATCAAATGTGAGAGACTTCTGACAACTCTGCAGTTGACCCATGCAATGCAAACAAAAAGCTGCAAACTCAAAACTTGCAGCTTCTGGTGATGCATTTTCATGAAGACAAAACAACTGTGGCAGTTTTTCTTAAAATGTGAATTTTCTGCATGAAAAGCAGTAGTTATAACTGGCGTCTTTGCATACCAGAGCTGAGAGGTCTAAAGGAATCTGCCCATTAATTGACTAGGGAACCTAAAAATGGAAACCTGTCAGATGGATGTGTCTGGACTGTAGATGGAGGGGCGGGAAGGAAGATGGAGAGCAGTGTGTGTGCTGGCATTTCTACCCAATCATGTAGCTTGGAGTAGGCACTCTGAGCCAGGTGATACTAATAAGGAAGGAGGTATTGCTCCACATCCTCTCTCTTCTGCCAATGTTAAGTGACTCATTGCTTTGGAAATTCTTGGCTAACATATTCATTCATTTCTCACAGAAAATGAGTGTTGCAGCCAGAAATATAACAGAAGGTGGCTAGTAACGACATCTCTATGAAGAATTCTTAACGCATGACTTCGCATCTCAAAAACTTCAGAAAAGTTATAATTTATTCCTTTTCCTGCTCCTCAGTATGCCTAATGCTTTTGGTAGAAAAATGGCATGACCAAACTGCTTATATTAATAGTGGTATTGAAAAGTGTTTCTTGGTTATGAATCCTTCATTCCAGCATGCACAATACCCAGGCATTGAACACCAACCGCACACCTGATGGAGGAAGAATGGTACACCCTTGAAACAGCAGGGAATACAAAAAATGATTTTTTTTTTTTTTTTGCATCTATGCTTTTAAGATTCCCCATGTGCTGCTCACAGGGCTTCTAAATCATTCCTGATTCCTCTGCAGATTTTCTGGGTAAATAGGGTGCTCATGCACTGGGTTTTCAAAATGATGAATGCTTGGACATGAGGACAGTACCTGTACTGAGCAGCCCTGGCTTCCCTCTCTCACGGGAGATAAAAAGCTGGCATTTACGTGTCTTTTGCTGCAGGGGTGGAAATACTCTGAGCCTCTCACCTCTCTCTAACCAACAGTTTTCATCAAATATGAACCCTACCTTTGAACCACTTGTCTTTTGGTAAAATAAAGCTACTTTTGCATATTTTTATTTTTTCTTCATGTTAAACACTGGAACAGCCTAAAACAATCTTTGGTGCTGATATATTGACTTTCTAGCCCTCAAATCTTCAGCAAAATTGTTTTTCCTTGGAAAAATGACTTTTCAAGAAAAACACTTTATAAAATATTTCTATTTTAGATGGAAAATTTTGATATTGCCTCTAAAACATGCTCCCTGTCAAAACAAAATATTTTCCATGTGAAAATCCTTTATGACAGTTGTGGTTGACGGTGTCTGAATGCAGTGTACCCTTCTTCTCTAGGTCTTCTCTGCTTCTAACTGACTGCATTGCTGTCTGACAGTTCCCATCATGCACAATCCCCAAGAGAACAGGTTTATGATGGCTCATGGGAGTCAGAGTTTGCTCTAAAGAGACTGTTTTCAGAGGAGAAATGGACCATGAAGAACCAGGGAGTCGCCTCCCATAAGGCACTGCACAGACATTTCCAAGAAAACATTATATTTTTGCACTTTAAAAAAGTATTTTGATTTTTGGGAGTAGACCCATTTCTGATATCCAACCAGCATATTTTTGGAAGATTTTCTTATGAATTATTCAGTTTTTCCTGTGCATCCTTCTTGCCAATAAAACTCTTAGGTTGGAGACAGATATCTGAACGGTCTTGCAAGGAGAGTCTGCAGTGACAGCAAACGGAAGACGATGGAGTCAGCCAACTCAACCAGCTGTCATAGTGCTGAGCTGTCCACAAACACAGGAGCATGCCAGAGATGGAGTTATGACCGCAAAAGTCTCGCAGTCAGCATATTGATTCAGTTTTGAAGAGTAATCTATTTGATGCCATATGGTGGAGTTAATCTTGTTTATCAGTGTTTTCCCATACATTTGGTTCTTAGTAGGGATTATCACAAAAATACCTACTGCTGCTACCTTCAGCAGAGCAAGGGACTGGTGTGAGTGGTCTGAGGAGGTTTCAGCACGACAGTACCAGTCAGAGACTGAACTGAGACAAGAAAGCTCATGCTTTCTAAGTTACAACAAAAATGCTCAACATGTGACAGATAAATAACTCAGCTCTGAGAGAGATTTCTAGTAGACTTAGCAAACAGCAAAGTGTTTTCTTATTTCAGCTCCAGACTTCTAAATTATAGTCAAGAGACTGTATTACCAAAGGGTTGGCTGTAATGAATTTATTGACAAATCCCTATGGAGTCATATACAGGGAGTCTAGTCTAATTCCTAAACAATTGCAGGTTTCCTGTTCATGCCTGTCATTCTGTTTTTTTGACGTTAACACCGATCTAATGTTTATGCTAGCTTACTGTACCAAATACCTGCCTTGCAGCAGGTAATGCTATTTCATTGCCAATCTTGGGCATCTGAGTCTGCATGAATTTGATACTCACCTCAGCCAAAAGCAGCAGTGGATTATTAACCACTGACCATAGACATTGTCTGTGAAAAGTTCGTGCCTTGAACTTTCGACTGGCAAAGTAAATGTTAGACTGAGCATGGAAACAAGAGACCTTTTCTCTTAGACTTGACAAAACTTTGAACATACTCAAATGGGCCAAATGCCTTTTTTGATACAGTCTTGAGTTGGCAGCAGAGTTTCATCCTCTGTAACTTTGCTGGCACCTTTCCATTCTCATGTATTTCAAGAAGTTTATTATTGATTCCGGTGTGAAGTCTGTCTCTGACTCCAACGAGAGCAGATACTCACCTTCTGCCATTCAGTAGCTACTGGAAGAATGTGGGAGGGAAACTGCTAGAAGAGTGATGCCAGCTACCAGTAGCCTGTGTCAGCTTTGTTCCAGCAGGAACCAGTGGATAGGGCAGCCAGTTCACTGCTTGAAGCCCTTGATTCAAGGGTCCAAGTTTACCTTGAAAGGGTGAACTTTTACAACATCTTCCTTTTCACACACCATCCTTTATGTTAGGAGGACTACAGTGTGCCAGCTGGTTTACACTTTTACCTTTTCATGGAATCATAGAATTATTCAGGTTGGAAAAGACCTGAATGAGACATCGAGTCCAACCATCAACCCTAATTTACAAAGTTCTCCCTACACCATATCCCCCAACATTGCAACAAAGTGACTCTTAAACACATTCAGGGATGGTGACTCAAGCACCTCCCTGGGCAGCCTATTCCAGTATCTGACCACTCTTTCTGTGAAGAATTCTTTCCTAATGTCCATTCTAATACTCTGATGTGGAAAACTGAGTTTTTCTTTTCCTGTGCATTGTGAGACTTGCATCCATCTATGCTGGTATTTTCCCAAGAGATATAACAGGGTAGAACTTGAGCCAGTGTCTTAACCATAGTGTTTAAATTATACTTATTAACAGGTGACACCATTTCTCATTCTCAAAGTGCAAAATGCACAAAGAGGGCTGAAGGGAGAGTGGTAACTCTCTGACCACACCATGTTTGATAATCCTTATCCATAGAGGGGTCTGACAGTGCACTTTCTATTCTGGGTCCATTTGTACATATTCTTCAGAAGAGGCAGCACATGAATAAGGCTGCTGATTGTTGCTGTCAGCATCCAAGGTGGATGCTACAAAAGAATGGATGAGGATATTTCTCTGCACATCAGCACTTAGTGACTGCACACTGCAAAATGTTAGTGCTCATGCTGGGTATGTAGCATAAGGTGCGAAATTCCCTGAGCAGAAATCTTCCTTAATAGGTACGGGATGGGGCTCTATGAAGTTTGGGGGAAAGGGGTCATGAGTTTCGCAGATCCTACAGAGCAGCTAAGCACTGCTAGATCCTGAACTAATTTTAAAAAACCAGGTAATCCTACCTGAGTTTCTAGTTCTGATGAAGACATATGAACTGAGTCTCACTCACAGGTCAAGAGATGTGAGCAATGATTGACGTAGTCGTCTGCTTGTGTATAACACTGGTTAAGGTGCTGAAGAACTACTTGGACACGAGAACAATCCTGTCTGAGTGACACAGCAGTGTTGTACAAGTGGTTTTTGGTCACACCAGGGAAAAACCTGACAAAATGTTGGAGGCAGGGAATGATGAGCAAGTCCATTATTGGTCTTTAATGTTTGATGCTCAGTATAACTCCTTTTAGAGCTACCTGTAAGGGTGCTGAGAGCACCCTTGTCCCTTCAGAAGGTCAGGCCTGGCTGCTGAGGCTCAGAAACAAGCCTCCAACAAGCAGTGGGAAGGCTATATCAGGACCTACCTTGCTCCAGGGCAGGTCTCACCCTCAGCCTCCACCTGAGTTCCAGCCCTTGCCGCATCACAGTAAAATGTTGGACTGTATCAGCAGTGCAAATTAAGCAAACAAATAGCAAATATCTGGCAGAAGGGATACATAACATACAGAGAGTATTTTAGAATTAAATAGCTAGTAAAGTTTTGGGGGGTAAAATCAGATACTTTATTCATGGACGTCTGAAGCATTTTCATGGGAACTGTACCTAAAGCAGGACTGCCTCAGGGACTGAAATCTGAAGATCTTTAATCAATCTGCTTAAAATAAACCCCAAAAGTTTATGCTCTATATTTTCCTGTCTTTGTCTTTATGTTTTAAGGTTATATTCTTTGGCTCTTGAGATGCTCATGTATTCTCTGCCTGGGGTGCACACATGGAGAAGAGGTCTGACTTGGGATGTAGTGTCCCATCCTCCTCTTCAGCCTGTGGGCTTCACTCAAGGAAGAAAAAAGATCATTGCAGCAGTAACACAATTCCTAGCCAATGTGGCAGAAATTATTAGGTTCTTTCCTCTCAGTGAATTGCAATATACTGCAATATATTCCCACGCATCCCTGCTGGATGAAGCAAGGTAGGATTCCTTTGCAAAAGGAACTTAATGGGTTAGGAGCAATACTGCCTCAGTGTGTAGCTTCCTGCTGATTTACAATGGTATTTGAATTCTGTCAGGCTGTGAGAATTTGTAAAATTTCTGCTCATGCTAATGTTAATTTCTACTTAATGTTCAAACACACCAAGCAGAGCTTTGGCACTTGCGTTTGAAGGATCTAACCAATAGTCATTGGCCTTTGCACAGTAACCTCTGACAGAAAGGGAACCAAATCCAATCAAACTAACATCTGGATCACAGAAAGTAAGATTTTTGCAAAACTATAAGGGTTAGATGCTTGGTTAATGAAAAAAGGAGTGGAGTGTGAGTTTTTCTTATATGCCTTTAAGAAAAGGGCTTGTATATCATAACCAAAGTTCTCACATTTCTTAATTCTTAAAGCTGGGAAGGACCTTAGTTGGCCTCTTAACCCCATACACTGCACTGAAAAAGGCAAACAATGTGTAGTTAGGCCACTTCAAACAGATATTTGCTTTAAGATATCCAGTAAAGGCAATTCTGCAATCCATCTAGGCAACCTGTTCTAGTGCCTCCTTACACCTTTAGTTAGAAAGGTTTTCTTAGTATCTAACCTAAGTCTTTGTTGCTGCAAATTAAACCAATTATTTCTTGTTTGAGCCCTACTGAAGTCTCTGAACAATTGATCACTCTTCTTTATTTCTTTTGTTATTACTGTAAAAACAACTACTGGAAGATTGTTATCATGGCTTCATTTAATCTTTTATAGATTAAATAAATCCAATCATTGTAACTTTTTATTTTTAGGATGTGCTTCCTAAACTACTTCTTATTCTTCAGACTCCTTTGGACTTTCTCTAGTTTTTCTCAATTTTTCTTATAGTCTGATGTGTAAGATCTTGACAGTTAAAAAAAACATGTTTGCCTTACATATAAGTCTTCTAATAATACATTTTACGTTGCAATATAGCTATTAAAAATAATTTACTTTTTCACCTGTTTGTGATGTATTCCTTCAGATTTGATACTGCTTTGTGGCAGCATATTTTTATCTCCACTCTAGATATCCTTCTTTCAAATGCAGCACCTTTCATTTTTTTTTAATTAAATTTCATTTGCTGATTTCAAACACAAATTTCCAGTTTGCTGCAATCAGTCTGTATTTTGACATCTGAAAATACTATTTCACAGATGAAATGCCTTCACATACCTCTGTGAAGCACCACTGACCTGAATAAGACTTCATTTTGAAGGATCTTTTTTATTGAGATTCTCGATCAGGCCCAGGTATGAAGTCATTACACGGTCAATTTTATGCCAGTCTGCCACAACAGTGTTTCAAACACATGTACTGGCCCTTTCTGTGTGTGGGAAATAGGCTGAAGAGGAAGAATTTAAAAATACCTAGACTGACATTTCTACTTTTATATAATAATCTGGAAGAGTTTCTATATTTCCATTTTTGTTGATATATATAAATGAACTTGTGCACCCAAAATTAATTTGCCCACACGTTGTCTGTTTATGTTTTTGCACATTTCTGACACACAACAATACTTCTCCACCAATTGTTCAGGTCTTTTTTCAGCTGCTCCCATGGTCTCTTACACATATCTAACATTTTTGCATATTTTGGTCTTTTTTCCCCTCCCTGCAATTATCTATTTAGACTAATGGGTACATAAGTGAATTATGTTTGAAACCAATGGAGCTTAATAGGGGCGGTGACTCAGTATTATGTTAATTCAGATCTTGCATCCTTTTATATGTTGTCCAGATTCATTTAGGTTTAAGAGTGAAGAACAAAAGCTTTTTTGTTGCAATGTTTACATAAGTGTTCCTTTTTTATTGAAGTACAGTGGTTAATATTTATGTTTAATGAAGGCTTAACTGGAGGTGATACCTAATGTTGTCTCCATTAAGCTTGAAATCTATCCTAGAAGCAAATAAATAGCATCCTGGGTAAAGGAGAAACTAAATAAAATACAATAATGAATTAAGAAAAAAACAGGGAGAATATATCTTTCACATATCACAGGGTTTTCTCCAGATTCATGGTAAAACTGAAAAGCACTTCGAAGACGGGAAATTGCAAATGCAGAAACTGTGTCTTCGTATCTCCAATATGTGTCTCCACATGCTTCAAATGAATGTGACTGATGGAAGTGTTACCAGAAAACTGTGGCCAAGAATCAAAGAAGGAACTGCTGAATTTTTAAATGTGTGATTCCTTTTCAAGTCATTAAGGCAAGAAATTTATTTTCTTTTTCCTCTTATCTCTCACTTTTGAAACTTTTCCACAGCCATAGTGCTCTGGAGGCGAGCTTAACCTTTGGTGTGTTTTATCATTCTCAAGCATCAGACTAGGACAGGAGAGTGATGCGTCTTCACTCTTTAAATGTCAAAAGGTCATGAGTTGTCACCTCCATGTAACATTTTAGTTTCTGAAGACACAGGGGAGGTTTCCTTATGAATGTTTTTTTCTAGAAAACCTGTGCAAAAATTATTGATCTAAAAGCAATAAGATATATTTACTCTAATAATGAAGACAGACAGTTTTGAGATCTCTAACAGTAACAAGTTTGGCAGACAGTTTTGCCTTCTAAAAGTTCCTGCTTTTCAGAAAATTCTATATCAAAATAAATAAATTCACTTCCAGACAGCTAAAATTAAACATGTAAAATTGAAGCACCGGAAATCTAAAGCTGCATTCAAAGTCTTTCCCTTAGATACCACCTTTCCCTTAGATACCACCTTTCAGTCATATCTTAAGACCCATAGTATCATATCAGTCTTAAGACCCATAGTATCTCTGATCAAAATCATTGTTAATAGGACAAGTTTCTTTGATGGCATCACTGGTTTCTTATCAGCTGAACAATTTTCCTAAGGAATTAAGTAACAGGATGACATTCAGCACAAACTTCTTGGTAGCCTGAAATGAAGGAAATAACTATCAAATGTGAATGACATCTAAATTTGTATTTAACTTTATAAAATTAATTTTTAAATTAATTAATTTATTAAATTAATAAAATTAATTGTTTTTATCAACATAATTTTGGTTTAAAATTTTTTAGTTATACATTTCTTATATTTTGATTTATATTCTCTTTATTTATTATTTTAATTATATTTTTTATTTCTTTATAATTGTATGATACTAGTGACAGAGCCTAAGTTTGTATCAAAGTGTGTATCAAATAATAAGAAACCCCTATAGTGGAAACCCAAATCTTTGTTGATTGACTAATCTCTTTGCTGTAAAGTAGAAGATAATACATTTATCTTTGCTGGACTAAATGAAGATAGATAGTCTTTGTTATTTTGAACAACCCAAGCAATCAAAGAATCAAATGCAAAAGTTATGTGTAGGAAGCTGCAGACACTAGTCAGCAATGCAAAATAGAATGACACATGTAAATTAAAGTGCATATGGTATTTTTTTAAGATCTAAATCAAATTTGTTGGGATAAAAATGGTGAGAAAAAAAAATTAGATGGGCTCAAATCCCATCTTATGAATTGATTTGTGAGTCATGAGGCTTGAATCTCATTTTAGGTCATTAAAACTTAAGCATCTGAAGGGCAAAATATAAATCTCATCATCTGTGCATCCAAAAAACTTGAAATGGGGAATCTAGGCTCAGCTGTGATGTTTCACCATGACTCAGATTAACTTTACTGCTCCCAAGGCCATTTTCATGTTACTGCAGAGGGTCTTTGCCTTTAATGAGAGTCTGTGGTAAGAGTAGAGCTGATCAATATGAGCTGAAAGAGAGCTGACACAAGGAAGCATGCCAAATACTCCATTCACCTGGAACTCATCACACCATGCTTTAAGTGGGCACCTGGAATGTGTATGGTAGTAACAGTTGTTTAGATGATCAATTAAAAAATTCTTAATTTGGCCCTATGTGGTCATAGCTTTTGTTGTAGTCTCTTAATCACAAAGTTATCGAATAACTTGAACTCATATTTTTCTCAGTGGTCTGTCCAGTGTTGATTTTGGTGAAAGAATAATAATTAACTATAGATAAACATATTGGAATTGACTTTGTGACTAGGCCTAGTCCTAATTCTAGTATCCAGATGGCTAGGGTTTGTTTTGTCTTGGTCAATAATGAGATCAAAAGCTGCTTAGCCAAGGAACTACTGGGATTTTAAAAAGATATTTAAAGAAGACACTTGTAGACATATCTATTTACCCTGAAGTCTCTTCAGTTTGGCCTTAACATAGAAAGTATTTATTTTAAATCACCTTCATAATATCAATGAAATTATTCAATGAAATTTCAAATTATTATTAGCTCTGATGCAAGAAAAACATAGCACATTTAATTTACTTGCTCAAATGTTTTTATAATGTTCATTTAGAATTGTTTGGATATAACAGTCCTGGAGGCAGTTCTACCAGGCTTGAAGTATTGATACTACTTAACTTTACAGTGGATATTTGCTGAATTTCCATGGTCATTATACCCTTTCTTTGAACCTCCAGAATCTTGAAAAAGACTTTCCGTTGAGGATGTGAATGAAATTCTGTCTGTTGGATTTATTTTAAGAGCACAGCAATTGAGAGAATGACATAAAGTGAAGAAGCAAAGACAAGCAAGGAACAAACTACAGCAGTCTGGAGGAGTATGCAGAGAGAAAGTTTAAACCACAAAGTGGCAGCAATCATGCATCAAGAGGGGAAAGGAGCCTAAGACAAATACCTTGGGTGGGTGGAAGGTATCTGGAAGCTCTTGTGAATGATGGTAGACAGCATATTGTGTGTGGGTGTCTACTGTGATCTGCTTCCCCCCGACAATACACGAACTGTACCTAGTCTCAAAGTCATATTTCCTTCTCTATAGTTCTTCTATGTGCTCTTTATTTTTATGCTCCATGCCCTCCTGAGATGTTAGATTTGAAATGGTTTATGGTTTCTCCTGAACATTTTATTCCTAGAAAGATATCAACAAACTAGAGGGAATTTCAAGAGGAGAGAGAAAGAAAAGCTGTAGAGCTGATCTCCAGTGAAAGAAAATAGGCACAATAAATAACAATGGCTAACTCTGATAACTGCAAAAACTGCCCATTGCCCAGTAGGAATTTCAGCACATGGCCTTAGAAAACACCCTAATCACAGTTATTTTTTAGAAGACCCTCTGATTTGTGTAATAATATATTTGGGTACTTGCCAAGATATGGAAAGTGCACAGAAGAATGTCTTTAGTCTCTGATTGCTAGAGCTTAGAAAGGGGAGAGGGGAGGCGTTAAACTGTTTGTTTTACATGCAGATGTTCAAGATTCCTCAAAAAGAAATAAAATGTTTGAAAAAGATAATTTAATAAAAAAACTTCAATTTTGAATGTGGAAATGGGGTATGAAACATTACACCCAGATTAATGAAGATCAGCTGGATAAAATAAACTCTGAATTCCAACTCTGCAGAGAAGTATTTAGAGGTTTTACTCTCTCACTCTCATATATCATTCAGGCCAATGAATTTGATGCACATTTGCCCTGGTGTCACTGAGATCACATTTTGAGGACAATGGTAGAATTGAAGTGGAGATTAGGTCACGGTTTGGCTAACTGAACCTCGGTTGTCACCGATGTTGTGTCAGAGAGAAAGGCCCACTGTCAGAAACAGGCTCTGGGTGAGTGACTGTGAGGGAAAACTTGTTTTCTATTTGTATGATGAGAAAATCAGATCTGCAAGTGAGTGAAGCATGATGACTAGAATACAGCAAATAGCAAAACAATTTTTGTAGATTTACTATTTAGAGTGGGTACTAATTTTCGATACCTAATATAATTGTTATACCTAATAACAATTACCTAATTACCTAAATAACAATAACAAATACTTAATAATTGTTCAAATCTTTATTGCTTAGACATTTAGTTCCATGCACTTAGAAATCATCACTGACCTCGTTTGTTTCAGAGTATTCCAATAGAAAACAAGAAATCTTCATAAAATAAGGAACACCTGATCTCAGAACATTAAGTCACAGCAAGATATTTTGATTTGGGCATTCAAATCTCTCAGTGATCATAAAGCTCTCCACAGGTTTGACAATATGGGCTTTACTCTTACCTAACTGTAGGTTCACAAAATATCTTTGTACTGTTATTACTTACAAGGCTACAGTTACACTGCTCCTCAAAATATAGGTGAAGGTGTACTATATTGTAAGACAAAATTTACTAACAAATGTTTAGGAAAAAAAAAATCTTCCAATCTGTGATTTCACTATCAGTTTCTAAGCCTTTCTTTTATTATTTCTTCAAATCTTCAGTTTCAGATTCCATTGGTGCCCATCAAAATAAATGACATTTCTGGATAAAACTTATTAAAGCAGTCATTTAGCACTGTCATCATATATTAGAAAGTTAATTTTGATTTTTCAGGTAGCAAACCTACTTACAAAGATAATAATGCAATGCGTATGGAAAACAATTTATGTTAAATGGTTTGCCTAAACATATGACTATACATTGTGTGAGCACTGGCTGTTTTGTTCCTTTATACAGTTTTAACTCCCCAATAGATGCAGCCTGTGGCTCGGCAGGTTGTGCATATCAGTGTGTAGGACACTTGGATGTCAAAAACAATTAGCTGTGACAATCAGCCAGTCATCAATCTTGAACACCTTCCAGCTTTTCTCCATTTATGGTCATCAGTAAATAAAGCAGTGTTCTTAAAGCTGTGTTTTCATTTATTTTTTCTGCCAGCTAGTGCCAGGCAACCTAATGGAGCCTCCCAACATCACTCCCCTATGGAAATTATTTGAATCAACATTGTATTTTTTTTTCCTCCAGCATAAAATGTTCCTTCTCTCCTTCATACTCCTTTTGCTTCATGAGCAACAGCTTCATAGTAAACAAGGAGAGGGCCCCTTTGATTGTTGCTATCATTTACTTGGATTTGTTTATGCTTCTTTTTAAATAAATACTTCTATTAAAGGGGGATGTCGGAAAAAAATATGATTGTACAGCTGCTGGTCCTCAATTCATCCCCAGAAGAGAACTAATGGTCTCCAGATAAACATTACAGCTGTTGAACTTTTGAAGTGAAATGTGCTTCAGCCTGGTGCTTACAACTCAAACTGGGATTTGAGCATAGTCATTTTTCTAATAGCTAATGAATGCTTTTTTTTCCATGTGACTTTTCTTCTCATTTTACAGCTAGGTTCAGAAAATGCAGAAGATGACTTCACACCCTCCTTCTTTTCTTTCCATTTCTTTCAGGAAAATTATATTTTCCATCGATAAGCATGAATGTTTTCCAAAGAGTCTTGACAGCTGTAACCAAAAAAAACAAAACAACAAGAATGGCAACAGCAAAAGCAACGAAAAAACCCCAATGATCTTATGAAAAAAGTGCTGAGATGTAGGAGAGAAATCCTATAGATTGTGTCCTGCCTTTCCACATGTGCTTTCACATGTGACTTGATGCAAATGACTTGACCTCCCCAGTTCTGTATCCATATTGGCTTAGCAAATATCTTTTACGATATAGAAACACAAGAACTAATATTCTTATCACTGCTGCTCTATTCTGTTACAGTTCTGATAAAACTATCATTATAAGGATTTAACAGTGTTTAATACAAAATCAATTTTATATACAAGTTACATTTATTCCAAGAAAACAAATGGAAGGAGAAAATATCTATGAATTTTCAGCTTATCTGGACAAAGACTTTTATTAGCTGTTTCCTTGGTAATTTTTTTGCAAGAAACCTTGAAAGATAATTTTGCATTTGTGAGTAGAGAATCTTGAAATAAAACAAAGACTATTGAGAAGTCTTAATACAAAGGCACAATGTTTCCCAAGAAAGCATTCATGCTGTAGCTTTTATGTCTAAATCTCCGAGGAAGAAATACTCTGCAAAGAAAGGCACAGCGTGAGAGCAAAGATGGTCAGATGAATTAACACATGAAGATACCAGCATCAAAGTAGCTAGCTCCTGCTTTGTTTTTGTTGGTTTTAGTGTTTTTTTGTTGTTGTTTTTTTTTTTTTTTCTGACACACCACACAAAGTACAATAGCACTTGTCCAGTGGGAGAAGCTGGGGTAAGAGGGTAAGAGGGAACACTTGGCTTCCTTCACAGGAGCATTTCCTAAGTAGATTAGATGCGTCATGAGACATGATAAAGGGTTCTTTTGTAGAAGGAAATAATGCAATTAACAGTCACATATAGAAAGCAATCAATAAATATTTCTGTTCCATAATTGGAAACAGGTAAGAGTAACATACAATATAAAGATGATCAAGTAACTTTCAGTACACATATTATCTACCAAGGATAAGCAATGAGGAATTTGAGTGGTCTCTATAATTACACATCACAGTCTAAACTGTTGATGACCATTTTGGCAAATCCCGAGGAGAACACAAAGGAAGCTCAGAAAAGTGTCAACAACCTGTAAGTCTTTAAAAGAGATATTTTGTTAACAATATTTCTGTTTTTTTCCAGGCCAAAGGAAAACAGTGGAATTTGATTAATGAAAATAAAAGGGTTGGAATTTAAATAATGCCAACATATTTTATGTTTTTTTTTTAAAAAAAAATAATTATTTTCCAGAAGATTAGAATTTTGGATGCCAGAAGTACCTGCATTATTCATTTTATTACTAATTGTTACATTACTTAAATTTCTGTAAGGATTTAGAACCTTATGACATTCTAATTAAAAATAACACTGTTCATTACGAAGAAGGAGCTGATGAATGAAGGAGCTGATGAACGGTGTAACTGATAAATGTTAAGGAGTTGTGGAGAATTTTCGTTATAGCTTTTTTGTCATGGAAAATGTACCTGATACTGCTCAACATTTTTGGCTGTGATTTGGTAGTAAATATATCATGACTGTCAATAAAATTTGTGGTTGGTGCAAAGATTAGAGCAACAGTGAAAAATGGTAAAGTACAGTGGTCAGATATAACAACCAAGCCTCCCTGGTGAACTGTTTTATTCTATCATGATGTTTTTTCAGTTCAGGCAAATGCAAAGTTTTATCCGTCTAAGTACAAGGAATGCAGGTCATTCCTACAGCAGAAGAGTACAAATCCAGAAGAAGATGTTATTTGAAATGTTTAGGAATCATAGTAAAGCAACAATCAGTCGATGGTCCAGTCGTTTTCTGCATGAAGAAACACTCATGCCAAGTCTTTTATGTTGCAGCAATTGAAATTAAAAAAATGTCCTTCTATAGTACTGACGAGATGGATACTATCATGCTAAAGTTCTAAAGCCCACAATTTCAAAGGAATATTATAAATTTGGAAAACAAATCTATTATAGTTACTTAAGATCTCTGGATTAGAAATTTCAGCGAATAATACTGGGTTTTTTAGCCTTTTTTTTGGTCTAGCAGGAAAAGACCCATTGAAAAGTCTGGATAGTAAAGGTCGTTCAGGCAGGTAAAACAGCTTTTTAATCAGTAATTAAATGTGTATGCACCTGAGAAAATTGTACTGGATTCTTCTCTCCTGATTTCCTCATACCAAAGGTCTTCTGAGAGGATGCATTCTGGTCACAGACAGTCTGTTAGCACCACAAAGGAGTGATGTGATGAATCATCAATATCAGAGATACGGAAAAGTTCATGTTACAGGATGATATAATGGTGACTGCTATGGAGAGAGATGGTAATGTAAAGGGGAGGCCTCCTGACAAAAAGCCAACATCTTCGGATCAGATCTTCCCTGTGTCAGCTTTCATCAGTTTGAATAGCTCTAGGCTTGTGGCAAGCTTTAAGTCTGAATAGCAGAGTAATAATTCCCAGTGGCTGTCATTGGTATTAACAAGTGATTTCCATAACAATATGTATAGTATCTAGATATTACAGAAGTTATGTGTACAGAAATTGTATATTACAAGTTCCTCCTTCTCTACTCATTCCATCAGGGTGAGAGCTGTTGGTAGAAAAGCTTTATAGCTATACCAACAGATGATTTTCTCTGTAGAGGTACTGGGTTAAAGCCCAGCTATATCAGCCAGCAGAGCAGCTATCAAAACAGCAGCTCCTATGTTGGTAACCAGACAATTTTCTTTACAGCACTCCAGAGTATATATTTTATGTACTATGGCTAAAAATATCAATTCCTTCTTTAGTAACCTCTTCCAGAAATCATGCATCAAATTACGCATCGTATTTCATAAATAATTATCTTACAAGGAAATTTAGCTTGGTGTAAAAATAAAATGTCAATCCAATTTTTCTTCCACAGAAATGTCTTTATGCCAAGACAAAATGAATCCTTCACCATATGGCCGTAAATGAAACAGAAAATATGTGATCTAATGGTGCTATGTTAGCAAACTATTCTAATTTATTTATTTTTCTTAGCAATTACGCTGCTAGAACATATCTATGCTTAAACTGCCACCAGCATTGCCTAACATCTCCTATTTTAAAAACCGGGCAATGAATATGAAGAATTTGTCATGTTGTCACATCTGATGAATTAGGGATTTATATTTCTAATACTGCCTGAAAAGATTAAGTTTTAAAAAATTTATCTTAATTCTAAAATAATTGTAAATATTTGTTTGAGTCTGGTTATTAACTTCAAAGCCTGACATGATAAAAAGCAAAGGCAAAGCATTTCTTTTTTTCTTCTTCTTCTTTTCCTGAATTTCTGACTATATACAATAAAGTTTGATATTGCAGATATTCATACTACTCTTGTTTCAGTGCTGTTCGGGTATTTTTTTGCTGATATACCTCACCACAAGGGACTGAAAAGCAGAATATACTGGCAAAAATGAACACAAAAGAAAAGGAGAACAAAAGAGGGAGAGAGCAGTGAAGTCACTAGGCAGAAGTTTTTGCTTTCAAATCACTGAGACAAAATTTATCAGATAGGTTGACCTCCAGCTTTTGTACTATGGCTTGTCCTCAGGAAAGCAGAGAGGAAAATCTCTACATGTTCATGTGTGCATCCATTGTTTGTAAAATCACTGAGATTGCTCTTTAAAATGACAAATGAAATATTAACAAGTTCCATCAGAACAAACACTAACTCAGAATATAATAGACAGTGCAGTTTTATGCCGTCCCAGGAGTTAAGGTTAAAATAATTGGGAACTTGAACATTATTCTGCACCCATTACTTCCATACTGTTTGTGTAAGAGACAGTGTGGAATGTCACTACCTTATCACCTCATCTGACTACTACCGTCTGCTGTAAAAGTGTCTTTAGGATTGTGGTCTACAGAGCTTAGTTACCCACAGAGCTGGAAGGGTAATTAGTCAATAATGTAAATACTTAGGCAGTGCCATGGCTTCATCATAAAACAGTTCTCAGGAAATGTCTTGCAAATGTGGATTATGGCAAAAGTTAGGTCTTTGCTGAGTACAACCATGATTCAATGCCTATTCGAGTTAGTCTCTATGGACTTTGATCAAGCAGTTAAACTCCTGTCAATTTTTGTTACAGCTGGATTATGTTACCCTTATTTGCCATTGTGAGCTTTACTTATTTGAAGGTTAGAAAACTCTTGATGGACTCCTGTTGGAAAGGTTAAATCATATATTCCTGTGTACCTTTTATTGATTATATTAAATGTGGTGAAAACTGATGGAGAATCACCTGTTGGACAAAGTTGTCTAGTTGTAATGGTTGGAAAGTCTATGGCCTCATTAAAAACTATCTCTTTCCCATCAACTCCCTTTGTGGTATCCAGACAGCTGTGTAACGTGACAACAGACTCCCGCTTACCGGCCAAGGTGTGTAATTCATTATTCAAAGCAACCTGTTTTAGACATCTGGGAAAACTTTTGTCTGTAGACAAAGCAGCAGCAGGAATAAATAATTTTCCTACTGTTTGCTCTTTACATGTAAGTGTTTTAACATATTCATGTAGGAAAGATTATAGCTATATACTAAACAGACTGACAGTCACTGCAACTCTTTAATTTGCAGATCAAATTGATTATTCCATAAAGAAATATTTTATATTAAGAATCTCGCTTTAGATGTGTTTTAATTATATTTTAACCCTCTATAAGTTGTTTCTCTCTTGAGCATGAAGCATTTAAGTAATTTTTTCTTTTTCCATTTTTACTGAGACTTGCCAAGATATCATGAGCAATTCAGATTTTTAATCTACATTTTTTCAGAGACGGATATCAAAAATTTGGCACCTTGATCCAACGCCACTATTCATAGAGCAATCTGATTTTCATGCATTGAACAGTTCACCTCCGAAAATCTTGTCTTTAATTCACCTGTCTCTCAGTCAGTTAATTCTCCCCTGATTCAATCGGAAGCAAACTGAAACTAACAGTGGTTTTCGTATAACCTACTGAACAGCCAGCAGACAGTAGTTATATATTTGCACCATGAACAACCTAGGCCAGACATTTTATGTGTAACTTAGCAGTGAAAGGCTCCACATTTCATTAGTAATCTCCAGCACCATTCAGTGTGCTCTGTGCCTTTAGCAAAATGCAAGAAATTACAAGGATGACATGTAGTGCAGGAGAGAAGAACACTATAAAAGGCAATACTTAGAAAGTGAGAAGTGGCAGTACTCACTTGCTAAGTATTTGTATAAAAACTCTTGAAGACAAGAGCAATAGCAGCATTCATTATTTTTTTTCAAATGCATTGGTGTGTTGCACGTTCTAATTGAAATCTGTGGAGCAGAAAGCTGATCTTGCACTAATGTTTGTGGATACAATTATGGAAATCCTTTGAGCATGATTAAATTACACAGTGTCTGAATACGGAAGTAATTTTGATACTTATGTCTACAGTGGAGTCAGTGGCAAAGCGTGAGGTGGCACCTTCCTGATTAATCTCTTTATGAAGGACAGAATGTGTAGAAGTTAGCAAGTTTTATCAGTGGTAAATAGTAGCCATAAAAGAGTCACTTCTATGTGGTCTGTTGGAGAAATTTGAACATGTATGATGTGAGACCACCTTTGAAAGATTGCTCAGAAGGAATGATCAGCATAGAATGGGTCATGCAATAGAAGAAACGGCATGTCTTCATATTAATTTGAATTTGATGACGTTTTAGTCAATCATTCATTGCTAGTTCCAGGTCTTTTGGTCACTTTAATATATGTAGGTTTTGAATGGTACAGTTACTTGTTTGAGATACTCTAGCTTATTCACCACAAAAATATGTAGGTTGACTTTGTTCCTGTTGTTCATGTCAAAGAGGCTGTTGATTTCTTTAGGTACATAAAGAGCATTTTAATTTATTAACTATTGTGAGCACCTGTGAAAGTGTCCAAAGGTCCAGAAATAATAAACAAAACTTGAGAATAGAGGAATAATGTTTTTTTGCACAGAAAAAATGAAACTTGTATCTAACATAAAAATATATTTATTTTTTAGTAGTATTTCCTATGAAGGAACCTGGTCTATGCAGAATGCTAAAATGTAAATGCATAAAAATTTATGGTTTTATGAAAAATCATATAACTCCAGCACAATGTAGGTTTTTCTGCAATACTTAAGCTCCTAAAATTCACCCAGAAAAATTCTTCAGACTAAATTCTGTTTTCCCATAGCACAGGTACATTCTAGCTACCCTTACAACTTTCAGTTCATTGTAAACTCATTTGCTTCTCATTTTGAAAAAAGAATCATCCATGGACTCTGAATGAAGTCATGTGTTCTATATCTATTAGTAAACAGTTCAAATGGTTAAGTATGCTCCTGCTAAGAAATTGCATCTCATTTATAGTTTGAAGGTTTGGCTCTCAGCCATTGGGTCTTGTTAATATAGATGAAAGAGCCCTCTGATATCAGGCACTGCTCCCTGCGTAGGTGGAATGTTCCCCACGTTGTCTATATTAATCTGATTCATTTTGCTGCTACTGCATTATCTTTCATCAGTTTTTCTAACTGTCAATTTTCAAAATATGTGCTATTTTCAATATGCTGGCTGTTTTTGTAGCTGAGATGCCATGAAGCAGCTTGAGAAGACTTGAAAGAGATCTTCATCTGGATGAATTATTGCCGATGGAAAAAATATATATCTACATCTTTGAAGGATGTCTTATACTTAGGACTGTAATTTGCTGGCAATTTTCACCACAAAGAACTCATGTTTGGTCTAATAAACAACTGAAATACCTAGAAATTTATTCCCCTATGCCTGGATCCTAAAACAGAAACAGAAACCCCTGAGGCACCTTGGGTCAAGTTTTTCTGGTCTAATTTCCAAAAATTAGGCTTATTCAGAAGGACAGCTTCTTAAAAACTGAAAAATCAAAATAAAAGAATGACAGTAATGCTGTCCTATTTGCATTCAAACTGATCAAATGTATGCTATGTCCTTATTTTGGTGACACATCTTTCTGTTTGGGAGAAGCATGTTTTAAAAATAATGGAAAGAAGAGTGAAAAGGGTGGCGTGTCAGAAGCTGTGCTTCCAAGCTGTTAGGAAAGGGGGAAAGATTTGGGTGGTTGGTTACCCTGAAATTTTTTCATGGAGTTTTTGCTCAGATGAAACAGCAAATAAAAGCTCAATTTGAATGCACTGCTACTTGGTTGATCTTTGATTGTCTATTGTGAAATACAGAGGCCTCCCCAGAGGTTTCAGTGTGGTTTTGTTCCTTCTGTTGGAATATAGAAAAATTGTTATTTATACTTGAAAGATGATATTGAAGAACCAAATAGTGTCTCATGAGCTCCACCCAGTTCAACTTTTTCACAGACTCTATCCTTACCTTTATACATGTCACTGATCATACTGAATATCCTTTAACTCAGAGAAGGTTAAGATTGGGAATGGGGTTCAGATAACACATCTGTACTTCATCTGGAACTAATGGACAATGAGACTCTTCAGAGAAGACTAAAGTCTGGGTTTGTACCTCTATAGTGACTTCAGGGAAATGCATGGAGAAAAACAAAACAACAAACACAAGCCCACAAGATTTGAATTTGATGATTTGATGATTTTATACACATCTCTGTTTACAGACTTTGAAAATGCTCATGGGAGCAAGGAGAAACAGAAAACTTTACAAGCTACGTAACTGAAAGAGTAAAGAGTGAAAGAAGAGACCCTCTTGGACTTCCAGGATTCTAGAACCCATAAAAAATAAAAACATGGTCCTCTAATTTATCTTAAAAACATGTGAGGATGACCAGAGAACTTAGTTTCTCTTTAGAGATCAAAATAAGTAGCAATATTATCAGGACAATACAGGACTTGGACTTCAGACTCAGACAGCAGCATGTGATCTGACAGCCCTTCTGTCAGTTTTTTGAGGATTTTTGAGAATTTGACTTTAGCTGTGGTTGTTTCACACTTACAAATTTGGCTACAAATGCCAGTAAGAGTTATTTAGCAGAACCAAATATTGGATTGGGTTTTCTGAAGGCATATCCATAGGATCATCCTTCTTCCCAGACTGACATTTTACTGATAAAGGATACACTGAAGACATTTTTGGACACTGTGGTTCAAAGTTAGCATCCATTATCCTGTTGTCAAAAAGAAGGGAAGAAAAATATTAGAGCAAAATAAAAGTATCTAACTTGATAAAATAGGTGGAAAAGGCAAACTAATAGTGTACATGTTTTCCAGCAAAGTGACTGGTGGAAACAGAAGAATAAACAAGTAAATATGCACAGCAGTCCTGGAGGAGAAATGAATAGAGATCCTATTACATTATTTCTTATGCACAGCTTGGAAACTTCAATATAAAAACTGTAGGGAATAAAAATACCCTGCATGCATGCAGAACATCCTTGGACTATTTATGATACTACATGCATGAAATACCCTGAGGTTCCTATAAAATACTTACTATTTAGCAGATCAAGCTGTTTGAATTTAACTTTGATTTCTGTAATATTTCCTTCCATTAGAAGAAATGGTATATTTTTGGTATAGGCTGGAGCACTAGAGCAGTTTGTCCTCATCTCTTTCAGATTGTTAATACATTTGAAGGCCAGTTCCCAGGTATCCTGAAATTTTGCCTGTCTCAGAACTTTTTCTGTTACAGCCTAGATTAGACAGGGATCCATAACCATTAGTTTTGAAACATTTATCTGAGTATACAGACATTCTGCATATACAAAAGACATACAAACATTCTGCGTATATAAAAGATGGTATAGCCAAGAATGCTCTAGAAGCTCCCTGTTTAGGAGACTCAGAATCATAGCATCATAGGAAGATTTGTATCGGAAGGGACCTTAAAGACCATCCAGGTTCAACCTCTCCCCAGACCAGGTTGCTCAAAGACACATCCAGCCTGGCCTTGAACACCTGCAGGGATGGGGCATCCACAGCTTCTCTGGGCAACATGTTCCAGTGTCTCACCACCCTCACAGTAAAGAATTTCTCCCTAATATCTAATCTAAATCTACACTCAGTTTAAAACTGTTACCCCTCATCCTATCACTACACTCCCTGATAGATTTTTGTCATCTTTCCTGTAGGGCCCTTTGTAGTACTGGAAGGCTGTTATAAGGCTCCCCAGAGCCTTCTCTTCTCTAGACTTTACAACCCCAACTTTCTCAGCTTGTCTTCATAGCAGAGGTGCTCCATCCCTCTGATCATTTTCATGACCCTCCTCTGGACTATCTCCAACAGGTCTATGTCCTTATGTTAGGGGATCCAGAGCTGGACACAGTACTGCAGGTAGGGTCTCGCCTCCTTCAGCCTTCTGGCCACACTTCTTTTGGTGCAGCCCAGGATGCAGTTTGCCTTTTTTGGCTGCAAGCACACATTGCCGGGTCATGTTAGCACCTGTGGGCGATGTAGTAGCTTTATTTAAACCTTAAACATCAAAAAATTTGAAATTTGTTGTATTATCCTTAGTGAATCTTTCTTTTAATCTACTGGTGATTCTGCCTTAAGTGGATCGATTCGTTAGGTAGAACAAGGAATATATACCAAAATTTCAACTTCATTTACTACTCCATTTCCATTGCTGCATATCTCATGTCACAGATTTAAAATGCATTCATTTACCTAGGTTCTGACATACATACAGAAGTCCAGGAAGATCTCTGGTAACTGCAGGACAGAACATAACACTGAGGAAACTCACAGACTTTCATTAAGCAAAAAGCAAGTTTGGGGTTTTTTTGTTGTTGTTTTTGGTTTTGTTTTGGTGGGTTTTTTGTTTGTTTGTTATTTTTTTTTGTTTTAAAGGATTTTCAATCTAGACTGCTTCAATCAGGGAAAATTGTTTAAAAGGACCAAATAGGAAAGGCAAAACAATGATAAAATTTGAACTCTTTGACAGAAGTAAAGGCAGTTTTTTATTAGAGGATAGACAAATTGAAAATAATTTCCTTTCCTGAGGCTATACCTACAATCAAAGTAGGATACTAAGTCCTGCAGATTCCTGAGTATAGAAAACAGAAATGCTCTTGGTGACTGGAGTAGGAAGGAAGAAATTCCTCAGAGAATACCAGTAAAAGCTTCAAGGGCATAAAGTCTGCCGCAAGGGCATCCAGAGAAGCTCAGTCCCAAGGACAAATCATACCAGCGCAGGAGATGGAAGGGAGTATTTGAGTGACCTACTGCAGTGTGTGCTCCTTCCTCTTTGCTTAAACCATGCTCTTCTGCACTGCTTTGGCAAGTCATATTTTCTTTTGTATGTCTGACTTTTCTGCTATTAGCCCCATGGGCCTGACTTTGGCACACATAGAGCCCATTAAACCTTCTGCAAGGCTCAATGGCTATGAAGCAGCTTGGAGGCTCAATTATACAAGGGCTGGGTTGGAGACTCTCACATTAGAATGGCCAGGTCATGAGCTTTTTGCCTTTAAGGATGTATTCAAGAGATTCAATAACTTAATGCCCATGGGAACAGAGCTTATGGGGCATTTTACTCCAAAGGAAGTCAGTGATCAGTGTTCTTCTCTCTTTTTATTAGGATATTAAATATTCTCTCAGAGTAAACAATATATTTGATGAATTTCTACTGACTGATACTTAGCTCTGTGAAAGTTCAGGCTCATTTTGCCCAAATTGCTTCTGGATTAGGATGCTGCATACCCCATTGCTAGGGACATGGCCTACTGCAGAAAACATTAAAATTTAATTATATTGGTGGCTGCAATATTATTTGTGAAATAAAAATACCTTATTAGGATATTTAGCCTTCTTAGATCTTTAGAGAATCATTAAACAAAGTAATTCCCTATTACCTAAGTGAAAAGGAATTAACGAAAAAGCAAAGTTATCAGAAAGGTCTAAAAGAAAATGATTATGAGTTAATAATGTTTCAGGAATTAAAATGTACAACTCTGCTAACAATCAGAAGAAATAGCTATGCAGGATCAAGCTATCATGCAGAGCCTCCCACAATGATTTATTCATTAAAGATGAGGAAAATTATTTTCCATTACTCCAAAGACTAATCTCACAGTGAAAAATAAATTGGCATTAGAGTACTTCATCTCTAGCAAGGAGCAGGAAAGATATCTGTGACTTGCAAATAAAAGATTTATTTTTATTAAAAATAATAGAAGAGGAGTAGTTCAATTTACTTTCCTGGATGCCCTTTTCTAATATTTTCATAAAATTATCCAGGTGTGTGATAGCAAAATGATAATCTAATCGTTTAAAATAATTTAAAATACTCCAATAGAAAACTTCGTGATTATTACAGTGTTTTGAATGGTCATTCTCAGTTGCCCACAAATTTGACTGAAAGGTCCTGGTAGATAAGTTTGGATTTAAGCCTTCATTTTTGGCAGTGTCTGGTAGCCTGAGACACTGAAGGTAAAGGTATGTCCATTTTTTTCCCAGAAGCTACTGGAAATTCTTGGAAGAATCGCTGCACAGTGTAATCCTACCTGGATTATTCCATCAACTAACGATCCTTGGATACTGTAGAACACTTCAAAAAACACTCATAGAATCATAGAATGGTTTGAGTTGGAAGGGACCTTAGAGATCATCAAGTTCCAACCCCCCTGCCATGGGCAGTGACACCTCCCACAAGACCAGGTTGCTCAAAGCCCCATC
This sequence comes from Scolopax mira, assembly GCA_004320125.1. NCBI lineage: Eukaryota > Metazoa > Chordata > Aves > Charadriiformes > Scolopacidae > Scolopax > Scolopax mira. The sequence continues at coordinate 132,523 of BJBW01001132.1, forward strand.
CAGCCTGCCTTGAACACTTCCAGAGAAGCATCCACAACTTTCCTGGGCAACCTGTTCCAGTGTCTTACCACCTTCCCAGTAAAGAATTTCTTTCTAGTATCTCATCTAAATCTCCCTTCTTCCAATTTAAAACCATTACGCCTTCTCCTGTCACTACACTTCCTGACAAAGAGTCCCTCTCCAGCTCTCCTATAGGCTCCCTTCAGATATTGAAAGGCTGTTATAAGATCTCCCCGGAGCTTTCTCTTCTCCAAGCTGAACAAACCCAGCTCTTTCAGTCTGTTCTTGTAGGAGAGGTACTCCATCCCTCTGATCATCTTTGCAGCCCTCTGCTGGACGCATTCCAACAGGTCCATGTCCTTCCTGTGTTGAGGAAGGTACTAAGTTAGACACAGTACTCCAGTTGGGGTCTCACAAGTGCAGTATAGAGGGGCAGAATCACCTCCCATGACCTGCTGGACACACTTCTCTTGATGCGCCCAGGACACAGTTGGCTTTCTGGGCTGTCAGTGCACATTGCTGGCTCATGTTGAGCTTCTCATCCTCATGCACTCTCAAGTCCTTCTCCTCAGGCCTGCTTTCTAGCCATTCTCCATCCAACTTGTATCTGTGCCTGGGATTGCCACATCCCAGGTGCAGGACCCTGCACTTGGCTTGGTTAAACTTCATGGAATTTGCACAATCCCACCCCTTCAGCCTGTCCAGGTCCCTCTGGATTGCATCCCTTCCCTCCGGCGTGATGACTATGCTAACTAGCTCGGTGTCATTGCCGAACTTACTGAGGGTGCACTCTATCCCACTGTCCATGTCTCCAACAAAGATGATGAATCCCACTGCTCACATGACAGTTATGTATACATAAAGAAAGGAAGGATTCATCAGACTGTGTAGGTCTTCACAGTGTGTTTTTGCATGTGAACATGCATAAACCTGTGTGTGAGTGTGCCTGTTTTAATTTGTCTTTTGAAAAAATGTCCTTTAATAGTTTTCTATGCAATCAATTCTCTGCTATTTGAATCTCTAAGTAGATTAGAATATGGTAGGCATTGTTTTATTTAAAAATCAGAGGGTGAAAAAAATGTTTTTGTTAAAACACCAAGGGGTGCTTTGTAGTGAGGATTTAAGACTCTAGTTCTGAATCTCATTGAAGAAAAGATGTAAAAATGCTGAATATTATTATTCCAATATAATTTACTCTAATTATTAAGGAAAAGGGGGAAAAAATATCTCTTTCTAAAGAGATTTCCTTAGAAAAGCTGTGATTGTTCTTCATATCACGTTTTTAATTTGGAACATTGGGAAGAGAGGTGTTTTTAGAAGCCTTCATTTTGAATCAGCTCTCTAGTATGTACAGGAAAGAATCAGAATGCTTTTCAAGCAGCTTGTCTGACTCATAAACCCAAGAGCTATGAATGACAGTGATAATGTTGAACTCTCAGTACTAGTGCCCTACTACAGATCAACAGCAATTTAAGGCAAATTTGGAAATTACACGGTCCATGCAGACAAATCTTTCTTTTCCTTTGGATGATCACCTCTGTGACTGGGTTAGTGAGTTGCAGCTAATAAATAGTAAAAATTTCTGTGGGTAAAATTATGCGAATTCTGAGAAGTATAAAGGAAGTGTGTGAAGCAAAATATATACTTTAGTAGCTGTCTCCTAAAAGACAGCCAAATTTTTTCCCTGTTGTATAGATAAAAATGAAAGGTCCATGGGTTCTCTCTTCTGTCAACCTGAGCTTGTCATCTAGGGCTTCACTGAGATACCTAAATGCAGGTGCATAGTATAATTTGACATGCCCTCATATATCCCCTTTGTTTCTAGCTGCCACTCCTGAAAAACAAAACCTCCTTGTAGTTTCTGTGTCATCTGCCAGTCCCACACAGATGTCCTAGATCCTCCAGTGTACCTACCATGTCTCCAGACACACCTGTGTAGGCAACTGAATTTAGGCATTTAATCTCCACTCACAGTCACAAGAAAGTGGTAAATAACTCCAGGGTCAAGTTCATGACCTTGCGTGGACATCTAAGCTGCTCTGATGCATTACAGTTGTCATTCTTTTCAGTGGCCAGCTCAGACCAAACCAGTTTCTCTCATCATTGTAATGGGAATTTTCATTTCTCATGTTCAAACTTCCCATGTTCCCCTATGCACAAAGTTTTTCCATTCCTCATGTCCTGAATCCCATTACAACTGCATTTTGAATCTATTGGGGATGAGACCTGGCATATACCACATCTTGTGTTTAAGGATCTTGAGGAACCCACACTAGAATAAAGCTTCTGTGTTTTCTGAAGGGTCTTAGTTGTTGATGATAGGGAGAACACTGAGAGCCTGACTTTGAATGAATCTGCCATAAAGGACAGACATTTGCCCATAATTGTACACTTTTGTGGTAGCTACAGGAGTTAACATTTTTAATTCTGTGCCTTTATCACATATTTGCATAAATAAAGTTTGTTTTCAATTTTGACCTTATCAAAGTAAAAATCTATCTCTCCTTCATTACCAGATGTTTCTAAATTAAGTCAAAGTTCCTTTGGAACAAAATATATTAAAGAGTTTTATTGATTATTTTCTTAATAGAGAATGTTTCAATGGAAGAATATAATATCAAATATTCCCAACTCTGAGTAGGAAGTGAAAAAAAAGTCACTAATAGACAGCATGCTCTTTATTATCAAGACAGTGGACCATCATCTTAAATAGATTAATTTTAATCTTTAAATCCTGTGAATTACAAGACAGCTAATTTAGATTTTGATATGGAAGAAATTATGAAAAGTATTGAAAGAAACAAACTATTTTAAATTTTAATGTTCACTGGTGAAACTAAAAATGACACACAGTAATTTAGTTTCATTAAAAACAAATATCATTTTGTTACATGATGGAGTTACATTTATAGACTTTTTAAAAAAGGACAATGAATGAATGTTTAAAAATAGTTTTGAATTAAAAATAACATTTTGAAAAAGTCAGAATAAATTATTTAGACTTCTGCTTCTTTTTTTCTCTCTTTTTTCAATATAAAAAATTCAGAAAATTGAGAAATTCATAATTTTAGCATCATTACAACAGCACTTGCCAAAAACTGACACACATACCTTTTGACAAAAAGGATCACTGAGTTTAACTTTGATCACCTCTAACTCTCAGAAAAAAACAATAGACTGTGATCTTAGTTTCTTGAGCTTATCTCAAGCACTTTTATAGTTGATTACTTTCTAGAGGATCTTTATTTTAGTTGTCCAGACTATGGGAAGGTCTGTATTAGTGAAAAGGCTGAATATGTCTGCAATGCACTTTTGTGCAGATCTCTTTACTTTCGTCTGGCATCACTGGTTTAGAACCAGTGTCCACATCCCAGTCGGATATGGGTTTTATGGTTTACTGCAGGATGCTGTTTGTACAGCAGAGGTGTCACTTCTGCCTACATAAAAGCTTCTCAGGTGCATTAATAGTGTTTCCCTCTGAGCCTAACTGGCTTTAATGGTTGTATAAACTGTCATGTAACAACATAGGTTTAGGCACTGTAGATGAAAAATAACTCTTACTAGTGCATATTGCTCTCCTCTTTCATGCTCTGGATGAGAGTGTGGCTGCACAATTCACTGATCAAGAACCACAGTGTTGCTTAATGTATACCAATGCAAAGGACTGAGGGATATTTCCTCTTGAAGTTCTTCAGGAATGGGTAGTAGTAGCTGCAGCTTCAGGGCTGGCACTGCAGTAATAAAGTGAAGCCTTCATGATGCAGCTGATCAGTACAGCAGAGATGTTCAGATATGATTCACTATAATTAATTTTTCACCAAAGGCCTACTTTAAAGCATCATCACCTCAGAGCTCATTTGAGAGCTTTCGGGAGTATTTGCTTTGCATCCAGCCTAAGAACGTTGTGGAAGATGGTTGCTTGAGAAGTAAATTAATAGAAATATCAATATTAAAATCCAACTCCATTTATGTATGTATGTATACTAACAGGAGAACACCAAATCACCTTGATCTTAACATAAAAGCATATCCAGCAGGAAAAATGATGGTGGAAAGGATATGACAGATGCAAAGCAGAATGTGGCAAGTAGGATAGACAGCTACAATGACTGAATACAGAGCAGTCATTCATTTACACAGTTTCATATGTTTGGGGAATTATCAACTCACCAGGATGTTGAAATTGAGGAAATCTTCAGTTAAATCTTGATCGGTGTCAATATCCACCAAATGTTATTCCAAGATCTGCATATTGAATATGACAAGTGCATTTTTTTGTGAAAATAAAACCCCACCACAATTAACATCTGTGCTGTTAATTGCTGCTTTTGAAAAATGTGCAAAAAATTGTCCTTTTGCCAAGCACAGAGGAGACAGCAACCTTTGCAAGCCACTGCGCAACCAACCAAGGAAGGAATTGGCAGCAAAATGAGGAGCTCTGTAGGTATCCCTAGAACTGTGATGTTTCTAGAATGTAATTTTTTACAGAGGTTGTTGTAATTGTCATTATAGAAAAACATGATTGCACACATTGCATATACTTTTATTTTCCTATTGTGCATGATAAATACCATAATCGGTAGTTACCTACCATAATAATAGTCATTACTATGCAGCTTTGATACAGTGGAGATGGCCAAGAATATCTGTCAACATCAAGCTGTCCTTCTTTTCTCACTGTAAACAGTGTGCTCCTATCCAAACACTGCAGAAAGAGACAACCTTTGTCCAGCTGTGCTCCCACGGGGTTCAGAGATTTAGGTCAAATCCCAAACAAATACAATGCACAAAAATGAGACAATGCTGATGAATTGTAAAGCCTTTACAGACTGGACTTGCAATAATATATCAGTTTAAAAGCTAGAGATGAAGAAGATAAATATTGTTATTTAGTTAGTATTAAAATGCGTTTTAGTTTAATATATATAAGCCTGTGGAAGTACATATATACATATATGTATAAAACCATGTGTTTGCACCCACATCCACCAACAACTAAAAATACATGCCTATAGAGACACAGATAAAAATCTTCTTACATTACATTACAGACATTTTAAATTTTAGTTTAAGAATATTAAGCTTGAATTAAAAATGGCAGTATAAATCCTTGTTTCTGAGCCTACCGCAGTTACTGTATCTTTTTACTGTAGGTCTCCCCTCGCTAATTGTTTTGACACAGATAGAATTACTGCAAACTTGATCAAGAAAGAAAACTAGTCTTTTATTCCTATCCCCAGTGTTAGTATTACTCATATATGAAATGGCAGTGCTAATTCTGGAGGTAAATATGAGTTTGCTGGCTATGCTGTAGCTTCAAAAGATCAACATCCTGAGAGAAGAGCCAGTAAAGCCTTGATGCTAATCTTTATTTCTTTAGACAGTTGCTAAGTATAAGCACACTCTACCAGCTATGCAGCTCTAATCTAAAGCTGTTTATTGCCACACCAAAATGAGAAGCAGACTACAAAGAGTTTGAAAACAAACCATGATGTTTCAAATGACTGGTGACATTTTATTGATCAGTTGTTATTTATATGAATATATAGCACATGATAATTTGAAAAGAAAAAAAAAAGTAAGAATCTTAAAAAATGCATAGGAATAGTTAACATAGGAGTATTCAGACATGGTAAAGGAGATGGAATAAGCAGATCATATTTTGACAGTAAACAGAGCAGTAGGAAGAGCTCAGTATAATTCTGTCTTCAAATCCTAAATAATGCTACTGGCTGGCTCAAGTAGAAGTATTTGAGGATGACTTCCATGAGACTGGGCTACAGTTTAAAATACTTATTTGGAAAAGATTTAAAAAGTTTTGCTGCTGTTTTGTCTCACTGCCAGCACCTGATCACTCAGCGCTTTTGTGTTCCTGTGGCAAAAGTACATATGTTACAGGAAGGATCCCTTAACAACTGGGTGACCACACTTATGTTGTACTGACTTTTTAAATTCTGTATCTGAGTTAAAATAAAGTAACTGTAGCTGAATATAAATGAAATATTAATCAATCTTTCATAGATTTATTAAAGACATATCATGTTGTTTTAAGTTGTTTGGAAAAATTTTGAAGCCATTTGAAAGAAGAAAAAAAATATTTCCTCTCCTTCTCCTGTTGCGTAGTTCTCCAGTTGTGCAGACTGGACTTTTTCCCATTCAGGCACGAGATATAGATAGACTAGAGAGCTCAGCAATCATCAACCTTGGATTCTTCACCTGGGACAGGGTAGTCCTCTTTATACATACAAATTGGAGGATGAGAGGCTGGAGAGCAGCCCCATGAAAAGAAATCTGGGTGTTTGGGTGGATGACAATTTGAATAAGAGTCAACAGCATGTCCTGGCAGCCAAAAGGGCCAACTGTGTCCTAGGGTGGATCAAACCCAGCATTGCTAGCCAGCCAAAGGAGTGGAATGTCCCACTCAACACTGCACTGGTGCAGCCCCACCTTGAGTACGGTGTGCAGTTTTAGATGCCTCAATATAAGAAGGACATCCAACTATTAGAGTGAGTCCAGAGGAGAATGACCAAGAGGGTGAAAGGTCTTGAGGGAAAGACCTATGAAGAGTGGCTGAGATCACTTGGTTTGTTCACCCTGGAGAAGAGAAGACTGAGGGATGACCACATCACAGTCCACAACTTTCTCAAGGAGGGCAGCAGAGAGAGAGGTGCTGATCTCCTCTCCCTGGTGACCAGTGACAGGAGATGAGGAAATGGAATGAAGGTACATCAGGGGAAGTTCAGATTGGATATTAGGAAGAGGTTCTTCACTGAGAGGGTGGCTGGTCGCTGGAATAGGCTCCTCAGGGAAGTAGTCATAGCATCAAGTCTGTCAGCTTTCAAGGACATATGGTGTAGTTACTGGAGTTGATGATCCTTATGGGTCCCTTTCAAGTTGAGATATTCTATGATTCTAAATCAGATGGTACAATCACTATGCCCTTGTTGGGGGTTTTCACTACTACTCTGCTGAGGTTCCTTCTTGCTTGGGCACCCAGCATGGTTTTGTTCAGCACTCACTGGGGAGGAAGGCAAAGTTTCTTTCAGCTTTAGTGGTAAAAGGCCCTTGAGACACTGAGATAGATTCAACTTCAGAACTGATTGGGCTCTTTCAATACTTGGCTTCTTAAATATTCACAAGATAAATGCATGTGTGCATGCTAAGTTCCCCATAGAACATGATCTTGGTCTCAGAGATGATGTTTCACATTTTCTTCCTTTCTATTTATGTTCTGCTCTGAAAGTAAATGAATACTAAATTGAATCAGCAATTCAGGCTCGCTACATTTCATTGATCTATGACAGATCAGCGCTTGATGCTGAGCTAATGTGGCCCGAGGCATCAACCTTTACCATTAATATGGTTTTAAAATTCTCTACTCAAGTCTATTTATTATGAATGTAACCTGTTTTAGGAAAGCACCTAAATCTCTGCTAATGATTCATTCACATGCATGCAGTGTCCTCCTTCAAAATGTCCAGGTCAACCCATCTTTCTCTTATTATTTTAATAGTGCACATTGTTCTGTCTTAACTGGTTTGCTTCCAGTCTCGCTCTGTCACAGATATTTTTTGCCTGAATCCCACTGACTATAGACTGGGCTGATTTATTTCCTTATGCGACACTCTTTGTATTCTAGTTATTATTTGCCACAGTAGCACTTTAGTATCTTCCTCTCCCAGCAACTTACTCTCTCAGCCACAAATAAAAATTAGGGAAGTTTTCTGAAATTTCTTATGATCTTGACAGTTGAAATTTCATCTGGGATTCTAGATCTCAGATGATATCCCTTTCTTAACTCAAAAGAAATTAGCTCTGGTTCTTGGTGTTCCTGTGATGACTGTCATCCATCAATACTAACAGGGAAGAGAGTGGACTCAGCCTCCTGATGTCAGCAGATGAAGTTCAAAAACATTTATGTTTGTCACCTGGCTTATCACCTTTGATAAGAAGAAAGTCCTTTTCTTCACTCCCTGTACTTTCCTTATTTGATCTGCTGTATTACTTTCAATTTCTCCTTACCTTCCTCACATGAGCTTATTGCTTCTGAGCACAATGCAGGGGAATAGATGTTTCTGACTACTTATTAAATAGAAGAATCATAGAATCATCAAATGGTTTCATTTGGAAGGGACCTTAAAGACCATCTAGTTCCAGCTCCCCTGTTGTGGGCAAGGACACGTCTCACCAGACCAGGTTGCTCAAAGCCCCATCCAGCTTAGTCTTGAACATTAAAAAATAGAACTATGTGTTCAGCTGGATTAATAACATTTTGTTTCTTCATCTTAAAGGACTAAAAAAAGCCCCTTAAAAATCCCCAAGATAGTTTTGGTGTTATCACTACTTGTCAATCAATTTCACATGATATCTTTTTCCTTGGGGTTATCTTTTTTTTTTTTTTTTTTTTTTCTCTCTAAAAAGTAGGTAATTTTTCAAATCAAAACCTAGAACTTTGGAACCTAAAAAAATATTTCCTTTAAAAATTACTATATAATATATTTCAATATTTTGTAATGGAAGTCCTCATTGAATCATATTGGTCACACTTGGTCTGAATTTCAGTATAAACTAAATTCATGAAACTGTGAATTTTTCAATGAATTTACTGTCCATTGAAATTGTGTGGCCCATTCTACATACAAATAATGAGTAACTATATACTGTTACTCATTATTGTTGTATGCTTTGGCTAAGATTTCATATTTTCTTGATAAAATAATTTTAAAAAATATTCTGATCTCTGTAAATGCCCATAATGCTTCTGATGTACGTTATATGCAATCAACTTTGAAATTTGAGGGCTTTGGGTTTGATAGGGACATCTAGACTAATTTCATGTCAAAATTATCTATGTAACTCATGGAAATATCATCATTCTCATGAAATTTCTTATCCAAAGGCGATAAAATAAAGTAGATAATCCTGCAAACTTTCTGACGTCTTGAATAATAAAAATATTTCCAGCCTACTTGCTCTCTTTAGGGTTTGTTTCATGAGATATTTCAGGCTCAGCTCAAATTTGTCCTTTAACATAAACCTTATTCACTGTACGGTTGTACACCTAGGTTTTATTTATCTTAGGTACAGTTCTGGTAGAGCTGCTCATTGTTTCAGAGGATTTAAAAAAGCACCTGAAAAGTCATGTGCATCACAGTTGTGCATTTCTTCTGGTTGTCAAGGAAACAGCCCTAGGATTCCAAGCAACAGACTTCATCCCAATCTGTAATGGAAACACCACAGGTATTAGCCAGTCAGTCACCTCCCACTGGGTGCTATTTTCAGAACAAGTCAATAGATCAGATTCTCCTCTTCAGATAGCTCTGAAGCAATGTGAGGCTTTGCCATGTCCCTTTGTCTCTTTGGGGCTCAGGTCTCCAGGCTGCACTCACGGGCAGTTTCTCCAGGCAGTGAGCCATAGTACAGGTGAGGCTGGTAGGAATGCTTGCTCTTAAACATTGCTTATGAGGTAAAGAAAAAAACTTCAAAACTCTGTATTAAAGCTGTCTCTAACTTTCTTAAAGTCTGGAACGAGGACAAAACATTATCAGGAGAAGAGGGTAGCCTTTGTTTCAGATGGATGTTGTTTCTCTTCATGTGCAAATGCTGCACAAATATGTTCGCATCCACAGCCTTAAAGAAAACAATCATAGTCTACGTATTTGTAGTGGATATCTATATTTAGTGATTGAATGTCTTGAAGATGTTGACTGAGATCTCCAGTCCTGGACAAGACAGAACAATATGATTACAGTTCTGGGCTCTTCTGTGAGTGCTACGTGGAAGCACCCAGACTGAGATCTGGAGAGTCCACATTACCAAACTGAGTTGGTCCAGGGAGTATCCAGAGCAAAGTGTTTTATTTTCATGAAGAGGAAAGTAAAGCTATATGTGTGATTGGAAATGTTCCTAGGAAATGTTCCTAGGAAATGATAGAGCAAGTTGGAAGATAAGTAAGGACAAGATGATTGGAAAGAAAGATGAGGGGAAAGAAAGAAGTTCTCCAATGAGGGACAACTGAGAGTAAAACTGAGTTTTGCTGTAGAGTTTCTGGAAACAATTGAAAAATCTTGGGCTTCTTCCCCTTACTGAAGAGCAGTTTCTCTTGCAGATAATTATTCAGTGAAAATCTTTCACAGTCTACGGAAGAACAGGTAGACTGAAAAAATTAATGGTATGGATTTGAATTGTACATCTACTTGTGAAGTAGCTGGCATGATTAATTTAATCACAAGCCCAAATAATGAGATTCTGAAAAGCCAGTATAGTCTCATGCTGATTTCAGTGGGAATATAGCTTGGTACCTATGTGCATTGACTTTGGACTTAGATGTTTACACAAGACTAATCAATGTGGAGCCATGCAGAAAAGAGAAGAATGCAAATGATAGAATAAAGCTGGGACATCTGGTGAACTGCTGTAATCAAACGACATGAGCCCGAGGAAAGAAAACGGTAACTCTGACATGGCTAACAGCAATACCAAGGAAAAGTAAGTTAGCAACTGGGAATTTAGAGTATGGTATTGTGATATTTGGTATATTGGTATTGTGAGCTTTTTCTTGTGGGATGAAGAGTTGAAAATGCATCACTTCAGTATCAATTTGCAGTTTAAAATACTCATGTGCTATGCAAGGACATATATATGCTAATCTATATATTAGGTCTCTTGAACATCTTAGTTCCTTAATTCATTCCCCAAAAACTTTCTCTCAGGCGAAGGAGTTCAAACAAAGGTCTGCTCAGGCTGCAGTGCTAGTCAGCTTTCCTCCTCCCTGGGGACTATTCTAGAGAGGAGGAACCCAGTCTGAGAGTTGTGAGAATTGTCTATCAACTTCTTCCAATCCTGCCCTCCTGTGAAAGCCTGGGCAGGAGCCAAATGCTCCCAAGCCCAGGTACCTGGAAGATCTCAGGGAGGTCCTGCAAGTCCCAAGCTTTCTTTGTGGCTCCAAAGGAATCCATTCATAAACAAATCCTCTTCCCTCCCCCATTAGCCTAGGAGAAGCTCTCTGTAGACATATCCAACCTAGCATCCAGTGATACATCATGCACTCTTTAGTCCTCCAACTGAATATTTTGCTCTGCATGCAAAGAGCAGAAAAGTATGGTAGCGGTGAAGCACTTAGATCAAAAGTATTATAGAAGGAAACAAAGTTAATGAGGGAATTGTGATTAATCATGGTACTACTTGCAAATCACTGTAAGCAGTTCCATAACCTGGTCAGTTCAATGTTGGGAGGAAAACAATTTCTGGAAGGGAGAGTGAGACACGGAAGTATGTTCACCTGAAAACAGACATCAAAATATTAAAACTATAAACTGAATAAGAATAACTAATACCAAATCAAACCTAATTTCCTTCACTGCAGAGTAAGAGGACATCCCATACCTCAACTTCAAGAATATGTGTCTTGATAGTCTTCCACAGAAGTTCATAAAAATAGAGGAAGTGAAAATGAGAGATCAATTTAGTGCACAGTAGACAGAAGTCTGTTTGGAAAATTATATTTTTAGTGGTTCAGTGTTGAAGTTAAAGGATGAATTTAATGCTCCTGAAGGATCTGTATTGAGTTTGTGGCTGTTCAATATTGTCATTAATGACCCGTTATGAGCTTTGTAATTTTGCAGGTGGCATTGAATGGAGAGGGCCTGAAGAACTGTAGAGCAGGAATCCAAATGAAACTGGGAGTGAGAATTGAAAAAAAAAGCTGAATTCTACAAGACTGGGTTACAGATACTGTTCTCAGGCAAAAACAGTCAGCTGCTCTAATATATGATAGTACAGAAATGGTCGTGTTGTAGGTCTGTAGAAAAGTAAAAAAAAAAAAAAGGAGTAAGAAGTTTGTGACCATGTAAGAAGACAAGTTGTGGGGGAGAAAAAAATTCAGCCAAGTCATTATAAGCAGAAGTGAGCCACGTAACACAATCTATCTCTCAATTCTGAACCAGGGAGACCCCAGCTGGAGAACTGTTCCCAGTTTTCTTAAGCGGCCAAAAGTACACTGAACCAACAACCAAACTGGAACAAGGAAAATGTGGTTCCAACTCAAACTTAAGGTACCACAAGCATATGGGACAAGGTGAAAAGAATGAAAGAGAAGAGAAAAAGCTGAATCATGCAAAGAGCAATGCAACATGGGGCAGAAGTGGACATTCTTACTGTTGAAATTTGATAGAATCATCACAAAAGACCAAGTAGGTCTTTTTGATTGAAAAGTAAAATTATGTGGGAGTTTGCCGCGATTGAGAGACGGGACGCCGCTTGATGCAAGCAGAATGTCGATTTATTATGGCTCT
>BJBW01001132.1:144937-166453 GCA_004320125.1 Scolopax mira
TGTTGGAGGATGGAGAGCAAGCACCCTAGATTAGCTTGTCTGGTTCCACCAAGGCCTGCGACCAACAAGCTCCAACAGCCCTCCCGTACCAGCTAAGCAACACCATGGGCCCTCCCGGGGCCGACCAAGCCATCTCCTTCAGGAGTTTTTATTTAAGAAGGATAGAACTGTCATAAGAAGAGAGAATGATGCTTCTCTCTATTAAAACCAACGTTCCTTGTTTTGGAATTCTTAGAACTTCAATACTACATGGTCTTTAATACTGGTAGATCTGTTTTCTAACACAACCCAGGAGGAGACATGTTTCAAAGATTATAAGTCAAATTTGTCTGTAAGAAAGGGACTAAACTGCATGAGAATTCAATTTGGGAGAACACAGGATCCTTCATACCTACCTCTGAAAAAAACCGATATTGAAGCCTTTTAATTTTTTATCACAAAAAAGGCAGTATCCATACAGAGGAAAAATCTGTTCCATTGAACATGGATGAATTGGCTCCCTGATTGGCACTTAGTAGTTACACAATGAAGCAGCCAGTATGACGTGGTTGTGTATGTACCAACTTTAAAGTTTAAAATTGGTGTTTTCAAAGGCTAATTAAAAAACACCTAGAAAATGCTATGTGAAGTAATAATTGATAGTGACAAGAAATAAAAAAATATAGTTTACATGGTGAAAGAAAACAGCACAAGTTTGGAAAGCTTAGTATAAGAATGAAAGCAGTTTTCAGCACTCAAATAAAAGTCCCTTCTAGGAAAAAAAGGAAGAGAACAACGATTGAGCAACTACTGTTATTAATGACATTAAGGAAAAGCACTAGAAAATCATGAATAGAGAAACCAGTCCTGCCTTAATGTAGCTGAAGACAAGCTTTCTTGTAAATCACCTGTAAAATCAAGGATTTTTTATGTGTAATCTTCTTTTATAAACCAAAGACATAGATTTACACTCTTTTTTTAGTTACTGCTTCATCAACTCATTGTTGGCATTTGAAAACTTGGATAACCTCACAGTTTGCATATTTTCCTCTGCAGATATGTGCAGTATGTTCAGACCTTTATTTTATAGCCCCCTCATTATTATTCCCTCCATCCACATCTTCCTACATGTCTCACTTGAGAGGAGAAAGTTATGGGAATTTTTCCCAAACAGTGGGTTTCACGCTAAGAGATGGAGATTTGTTCTTTTAAAAGCTAAACAGAATTTCATGGTTATTAACATGCTGTTTTTCTCAATACAGCTTCCCTATGTACTTATTCTAGGCAGGGCTGCAGGCATCAGCTTTTATTAAGCTTATTCAAAACTTTCCATTGTAGGACTAGTTTGCTTATAGATTTGAGAAAGCTTTGATTATTTCAACCCAAATTTGTCATGTGCAGTTTGAAGCTGTGATTATTTATTTTTTTTTAGTCCTGAAACACTGTGTCAAATATTACACAGACATAAGAAGAAATACAGGGACAAGAATAGCAGCGAGAGAAAACAGTTTCATGTGTATGACCTTCAGCTGTATGGGCCAAGAGGAAAAAAGGGTGGTCTGAATTTTTTGTAGGGTAAGGGGATCCTTTTAGAATCACTTAAAAAACCACAGGAAAACTGGCTTGGCACTCTCACTCAAATCAGGGAGTAATGGCACAGACGGTCCTATGCATCTTGAGGTTTTGTGTCCTTTGAAAAGCTGGAGAATAACCCAAACCGTCTTGGGTTATTCTCACTCAAGAGAGGCTAGGGTTCCTGAGACATCTCCAGGAGTCCATCTCAGCTATACCACTGGAGACATTTGATAGACTATAAGGGTGACTTGACATGTGTTTCTCTGTCAGAGCTCCAAGATCCTGGGCAAAATATTTAAATTGAATTTTCCATAATTGACTAATAAGAGAATTAATGAGAAGAGGAAAGAAGAGGGGGAAAAAAAAGGATGCAGAGAAGGAAGAAGACATATGGTTTATATCCTATGTTATAAATATTAATATAAAGTTCAGAAGTTTACAGATACTTGTATCTTTAACTATAGCTGAACACTGATTAATAGAAAAAATGAAAACTCATTAAATTCTTGTCAATTTTAAACTAAACTCATTGAAAAAAAAGAATAGGCTGGGTTCAGTCAAAATGATCTCAAACAAAAAACAGAGAATAGCAGGAGTATATTCATGCAGGTTAATGCAAGTGTACTGCTGTAATAATGCCAAATGAGCCACATGGCATAAAGGCACATAGGAACCTCTATGTTAAGTTAGAGAAGTCTAAATTAATATGATGTGCCCATCATGGACAGCATCAGTGATATGAGGGTTTTTGTATATTATGCAATCTGTCTGATAAAAGGATGAAATTTTTAATATTCACCAAAATCCCTGATCTTTTTTAAATCCTTCCGTAAGACTTAGCTCCATTTTACCTTGTGACAATGACTTGCACAGATTAATTACTTGACTAATAAATGACTTTCTTCTCACTATAAAACTTGCCTTAAAACTGTGACACATCCCACATTCCCCTCTTCACTATCCATCATGATATCTTTCATTTGCCTTCTGTTAAAATGTGAATAGCCATAAATTACACTGCTTTGTACAGATCATTTTCCCATGACTCTAATAATCATAGCTGCCATTTTCTTATTTACTTTTTTTATTATTATTATTTTATTTCTGTCATATTCTAGGGGCACTTGTGTTTACTTTTTTAGAATAGTAGAAATGGAAACAAACAAGATCCTTGTTTGTTTCAAATTGTTCCAAATTCCAGTGAAACTTAATGAATCACTGCATCTATAAAGGTCTTCTTCAAACCACAGTCGGTCTTTTCTACAGAATCTACAGTGTAAGCAGCTAAAATATTGCCTGTAGTTTTATTTTCCATCTCTCTTGAGTACTTAAAATTGACCTGCCTTCCCCTGCAGTTTAAACGCTAATGTAATGATAGCTTTATTTTCAGATTTGACTTTTTAAACTTTTTGGTGAAGATATTACTTTTTAATCTCCTCTTCCAAGAGGCTGAATAATTAAGACCTGTGTCACACGCAATAGACAAAGTTCATGGCCAAACTTAGATCTCTATTTTTTAAATAGCTGACAGAGATAGTGACAGATATTTGTACTTAATAGAAAAGTAACAATAAAAAAGTTTACCATCCCAATAAAGGCTATAACATCATCAGCTGATATAAAACAGGTTTACAGTTGGTGGGTCCCAGAGCTAGCATATAGTAAATCCCTAGAGTATAGTAAATAAGGACTTCAGAGAAATTATCCTGCATAGAGAGAGATAAGGGAGCAAGAGCAGAAACGTCCATTAATAATTAAAAAATGATTAACTAGTCTTAAAAAAAAATAGTCCAATAGTCTAGTCTTATCTCTCATGTATCACATGCCAAAACATTTTTTCCAGTTATTTGGTAAGTTGTAGTAGATAATTCAGAATTATTTGAATAAGATATTTGTGTATTTTAATTCCAGTAATGGTATTGTATTTGACTAGAGTGACATAAGAAATGCCTAGTCTCTATTCTCATCTGATTGATGAAATAAAGAACAGAGCAGTTGGAAGATGTTCTTTGAAGGTCTGATAGAAGAAAAGTACAAAGATTTTTAACATATATAAAAATCTTTTCTAAATCCAGAGTATTAAGCAGCAGCATTCAGAACTTTATTAGATATTAAGGTAAAAAAAGTAAGAAACTTTGCTGAACAAAGCAATACCCCTCAAATTTTCTAATTCTCCTTCATAGTATACCGACATGAAGATGAAGTCATTATTTTAATACCCCCTTTTCCAATTAGCCTTATTGTCCATGAAAATTCTCATAAAGACATAGCACTTCATTAGTTTCAAGACGCATTGCTATACAGACTATAAGGGGATGAGACCTGCCCCAAACCATTATAGTCTCCACATGAGTCAGACAGTCCTAAAATTTCATTATGTTTTATATTAATGCTTCAACTAGTGAACTAGTTAAACATGCATCCCTTTTCTAACCTTCAATGTTTTCTGGATTAATAAATTCATTAGCATCACCTACTTTCCTTGC
This sequence comes from Scolopax mira, assembly GCA_004320125.1. Taxonomy (NCBI): domain Eukaryota; kingdom Metazoa; phylum Chordata; class Aves; order Charadriiformes; family Scolopacidae; genus Scolopax; species Scolopax mira. Next base: position 148,978 of record BJBW01001132.1, read on the forward strand.
TGTCTCCTCAGTGAGTAATTGATACTAACCAAAATTTTTAAGTGCTTTTCCCCTTCTATGCAAGTGGAAGACACCACATGATTGACAGAAACTCTCAAGTACAGTCTGCAGTAGGTAAGTTCAGACAGAAATGGTGGCAATGCACCAGAGCAAGGCTAGGAAGTAAGTCAGGCTAGGAAGTAAGTCAGATCTATAATAGCAGGGCATAATTTTATCCCTATTTCTGAGATGCTATATGAAGGAGTAATAGTAGCTATGTGTTACATATGGCATAATAAGGGCCCAAAATCAGAAAGTAGGGTTTATCTCAATTAACTTTTGGTATTGAAGAGCTAAATGCCTAAGTATGAGTGAGTTATGCTTTAGAGTTGGTTGCAAGTCGTAGGCAGTTTGAATGAGCAAGTAATCTGAATCATCTTAGATGCTTATTTTGAAGCAGTACAAATTGTATTGGGTGCCTGGGTATTAGGTAAGTTGCTTAAATTTATTCACACAGTGGCAGCTGCACTAAGATATTCAAAACATATGCAAAGAGCTGGTAGATACCTCAGAGGAGCTGTGGTAGGCATGTAGACATCTACATTTAGGTATCTTCATCCATGAGCTGAATCTCACCCTGGAGTTAGATGAAGTACTCACAAAGTGACAACCTGATGTCACTTAGTAGCACAGTTCTGTTTTACCTAATACCTCCCTAAAAGTTAAATATTTATCCCAAAGTCAGTGGAAGAAGAGGGTAGCACAGACAGAGGTTTATATCCTTTTCTAGAATAGGTAGCCAGGACAATTGAGATTACCCATAGCCGAGTGAGTGATTCTTTCTCTCCATTTCTTGGGTAACATAGTGTTTGCAAGTACTTAGCTGCAAAAACATAAGTGAGAGGAATTTGGAAACAGACTTAAACAGTAGAAGGGAGCATGGCAGAAGATACACGATACACATCAGTCCCACTCACTCACAGCAACATTTGCATAAAACTGCTTCTGCTTAGACAGGTGGGAGCAGGTTAAGAGCTGCTCAATCCCTCAAGTTTGTGATAAAACACTGGCTAGTTTTCTAATAGCAAACCCATGTTTTTTTAGGTACTCCATACTTTAGAAAGCGATCTGAATTTTGCAGGCTGTGGATACATCATGTACTGTTGAACTTGAAAATCAGTCAAACTGTAATAGCATCAGTAAAGCCTGTCAAATGATGAGGAGACAATATTCAAGAGTCATGTAAATGTCAATGTTCAGACTTGATTTTTTCCCATTTAGCTTAATAGCTAATGAGGCACTTCCATTAGAATCCTAGAGAAGGCAGGATAATTCCAGCTTTATTGGAGGTTTCTTCAGATCTTAGAGGGGTCAATTTACTCTCTGGGGGTGCTTAGCTTTTCACCTAGAAAACTACAGTGAGGCTTCTAATTTAAGCACCTAAAATTAGGTGGGGTGAATCTAAAAGAATTTTTTTGAGATGGTCCATTATGTTTTAGTACAAAAATTAAAGAAAGTGCAATGAACACAAGTAGAAACAACACTAGCAGTTTTCTCCTGTTTGCCAAGAAGAGTGTAAGGCATTGCACTGACATATTGCGGGTACTTCTCTGGATTAGTTCAAGAGAAAATGAACTGTTCCAGACACTGGCTACAGAAGCTTGGTTCTTTATCTTAAGCTATAGCTTTTGTGTCTGCTCGTGGTCATATTGTGTGACTTATGCTTCTTTCACTGTTTAATGTGTTCATATGTGATTATGTCCTGGTTCTGCCCCTCCTCCTTGCTCTTCAAGTATCTTTACTCCTTAACTAAATTTAGATAGCTAAAGGGTCTCATCCTGCCAATAATGATTTCATTTTACTCAGGGAGTAGCTTTCTATCTGTATCTGGGTCAGCATTAAGCTTAGCTTGCAGTGTTAATTTTCATGCTAAATATTCTTAATTTGTTCCTCCTTTATAAGCAGCTCCATGATCCAGTAAATCTTCTTGTCCCTCCTACAGTGTCTCTAGTTCTGAATTGTCATGATTCAGTGAATCTGCAGAGAAACTATTTTAATTATCTTCCCCTCCTTTCTTTCTGTCTTTCACTAGGATGTCCAAGCCTCCCGTGGAGGGAACATTCCTATCCTCCCTCAGCTCCCCCGAGGCAATCAGAAATTTTTCATGTCAAGTTATCTTTTTGTCTGCCAAATCACACTGGATCAGCACCACTTCTCAGTGCTGCGAGGTTGATTTCTGTGGGGAGACTCCAGCTGCAGGGGAAAGAAGACACAAGCTCAGGGGAGACTGACAGAAAAAAAGGATATGTAGCCTCATTTATATAAGACTTGGCAAAGGCAGAGAGAGGTCTGATCTGCTGCATTGCTCTACGGACTTCAAGTGCCATGGATTTTAGCTTGATCCAGTGCAAGAAGAAATGTCACACTTGCAAAATTTGTAGTTGGTAGCTGCTTTTAAAATATTTTTTTTATTTTTTTTATTCTGAACCTCATCATACTTTTGGGCTTAGTGGTGGGCACAAGGAGAGGGATGAAGAATCTCCAGATTCCAGATATGTATTGAACACAGCCCAAAAACCACAGCTGTCTTTGCTCAATTTCCAATAGCCCTGAAAACAGGTTTCTGGACATCCTGAGACGTAGGAAGAAAATATCACAAACTTTGCAAACAATTAGGACTTTGCTTCATGCTCTTACTAACAAGGCAATTGCTTATATGGCAGCTCGAGTATTAGTGCAGTTAGTTAGTTGAAAAAAAAATGACAAAAACCTGGATAAAGTTCTTCCCTCTCAGGCTCAGCACTGTCAGTCATCCATTCAGGCTTCAGAAGTTCCCCGGTGTTCTTTGTTCAGAAAGAGGCTTACTGGAACCACCACATACTGTGTGAAACTACCAGGAAATCCTTTATCAGTACACCCTTTTGAAACTGTCATTGAACTGTACGGGCCTAAAGAGTGATAAGCATTAATAATACTGTGTTCTTTTTATCCATGTGTCTCTCCATTTAGTCTCAGTTGGCTTTATCTTGAACTCGGGATTTCCAGTTTGAGCTAGTCCTCTTCAATTCTGCCCCCCCCTCCCCCCCTTGCCCTTTAAAAACTTATGCTTAACACATCTCATATGGATACATATGGCAGAAAAATACTAAACCAGTTCCAAACGAAGTAAAAGGCCTTTTGTTCATTACTTGAACTTCTTTTGGCAAGTGCATGAGCAACCTGTATATCATGGTTCACTTGCATAAGCCCCACGTTCAGGATACCTAGTCATAGTCTTTATTTTTCTGTGTTTTGGTGTTGGGTTGGGTTTTTTGGGGGGGAAGAGAGTGGGGTGTTGTGAGCAAGAAAAAAGGATCTGATCTGTTTATATATCCATGGGCAATTCTGATCTTAGCATCACCTGACCTTAAAATGTACATAGAGCTACAACCAGCCATCCAAACAGAAGAGGATCCAGAAGGATCTGCCAACACCTTAGCATGAAACCCACTCACTGCTCACTCTCCAATCCATTTTCACTTTCTAGTGAATTTATCTTCTCTTTTTGTAGTAAGCCCAAGGAATGAAACCAGCATCCAAATACCTGCATGTGGAAATCATCTTTTAAAGAGAATTTGATCTCCAGACCAAAGGTTTTTTCTTTACATGGTGCAAAGAATTTGGGTATGTTTCAGCTATACATTCCCTGCCACCCACTGAGGATGGCTTTGGGGCAGCTGCCAAGTGCTGATACAGAAAGGGAGATGTAGTTCCTGGTCCTGGAGCTAATAATAGATGATGTATGGGCTAATCTGAAATGTGAGTGTAGACTTAGCCAGAATATGCTACTGTAGTGAAATCACTCTGTCAAAGATCTTACAATTTTTGGTAAGGCAGCTTGGTCAAATCAGCAAAAGAACACAAATGTGTAAGTGCAATATTGGGCAACTAAATCGCAAACCTTCAGAACTTCTCATCTGTCTTCTATATATAGTAAAAACGGAAATCTATAGAGCCTAACAATGCCTTGAAATTCAGTGGATATCTTGAAAGTCTGAAGCACCTAAGCACCGAAACAAGTGCTGCCAGGTGTTGGGCTGCCTATAACTGTTCTTTCACTTAGGTTACAAACTCCAAATGTACATGATGGAGCCTCCTGCAGAAAACACTGGGGTTGCAAAACAAAAGTAAACAATGCTGTTGGTATGACCATGGCTGTTTGGAATGGAATGGAATGTTATAGAATGTTATCGAATGTTATCGAATAGAATAGAATAGAATAGAATAGAATAATAGAAGTAGTTCCAGTTGGAAAGGATCATCTAGTCCAACTGCCTGACCACTTCAAGGATTAACAAAAGTTAAAGCAAATTTTTGAGGGCATTCTCCAAATGTCACTTAAACATTGGCACGTATGGGGCTTTGACCACCTCTCTAGGAAGCCTACTCCAGTGTTTGACCACCCTCTCACTAAAGAAATATTTCCTAATGTCAACTCGGGACCTTCCCTGATTCATCCTGTCACTGGATACCAGGAAGAAGAGAGCAGCATTTCCCTCTTCACTTACCCTCCTCAAGAAGCTGTGGAGAGCAATGAGGTCACCCCTCAGCATCCTTTTCTCCAAACTAGTGTTTTTGGCAATTCAGTGCTTCAAAATAGCGACTATAGCGACATAGAGACTATGAACACTCACCTTGACCTGCCCATGTCTGTCTCATGGGACTCAAAGCCACATCTTCAAAAAGAGTGAAGTGAATCTGAGACCAGTCTGGATGGAGGATCATTCTCTCAATCCTTTATGCTTGTACAATGGTATCATCACAGTAATCATTTGAGGTGAGTGAAAAAGCAGGCAAACTGAATCTAAAGCTGATGGGTTACAGTACTTGCAAGAGGAGACCTGGTGTCCAATTCCTTGTCCATTAAACGTATTCCATGGATTACAGTAAAGAACTAAGCAGTGGCTTCAAATGAGTCAAAAATGTAATTTTTTTTTAAGACCTGTTGGCATAACTGAGGGCATTGGTAACTCTGCAGTGATTTCACTGCATGGTTGTTTTTTTTTAGGGATAGATTTTCCATGAGCTGGAATTTATGAACAGAATGAGCACCTCATGGGTCAGCTGAGGGCAAAATACCTGACAGCACAGCCACACAGTCTTCCCCAGCATGTGCTGATATACTTATAGAGGATGGCATGCCTAAAGGCTTCTTATAATTTATTCCGTCTTTCCTACAGTCCCTGAAGCACAAATAATTAGAAAGCAATGAGGCCTTGCTATGCTCCAGCTCTTTTCTTCCCCCTTACTATATTCCCTAGGGTAAGCAAAGGAGCAAAGTACAACTTCTATAACTCACAATCGCATAGGAATTCATTTATACAAGGCTTATTATTAGAGACCCTCTCTGTCCCCTTTAAGAATCCTGGGTACTAAGCATCAGAATATATTTCTGTGCAATAATGCTGAAAGAGTACATCAAGTTCAATGAACTAATTGTATAAATTTTCTCTCCCTGACAAAAAAAAAAAAGAAGGAACAATTCTTTTTTTATGCTGTAAAGATTTGTAAAAATATTGTCTATCATCTGGCAAGATTTTATGTTTTTAAAAGAAGCTGCAAATGAAATATTTGCTTTAACCATCACTAAGTTATGGAAAAGGTGAGTCTTTAGTTTGGGCTACAGTAAAGGTGGATCTTGCTTTTGAAACAGAAATAATATCCCTGTAGTGTTCATGCTTGTGTGTAAAGATTTACCTACACAATCCCTAGACAGGCCAAAAAACAGTTACTCCATGTTTTGGTATAACATTGATTTGCCACAAGTCTGACACAAAAAGAAAACCTTTGGCTCTTCCATTTAGAAAGAAGATTGGTAGCAATAACTCATTATCTTCTCCCACAATGCTCAGCACCAGAAGAAACTGAGCAGTACTGAGGAACAGGCGTGTCTTCCTTGGTCACGAAGTCTCTGTTTGTGCCTCCAGAGTGAGCTGCTCTGTCTCTCTAGCCATGGCCAACGCCATTGCAGCTCTCATCTAAGTCAGATATCTCTTCAGTCAGCTGCTGCTCCATTTCCCTTAATGGATATCCTGCCCAAGTGCCCCCTACCTATCTTGCTATCTCCTCCCATTACCCTCTCTGTTCATCGCACCCAATTTTCTCCTCTCAATTACTGTGTCCAAGCTCTTTCACATTACCCCTTGATATTCATTCCCAGTGTGTTGTCCTTCATCCCAGCTTCCACCTTCCAACCCTTTAGTCCTGTTTTACACAGGGAGGTCCCAGTTAATCAGACTAACTTCTAATTATTCACCTGCTCCTGTTTTCATGATTGTACGAATTGTGCTGATCTTGTCACTTCATTATTCCCAGTCCAGATCATCCATATGTCCTTTTCTGATACACTTCCTCAGTCAGATGACAACTCTACTCCATCAGCTCTTTATCACAGTTAGTTATTTTGCTTCATACAGCTTCTGTTACTACCCTTCTCTGCACAGTCTCCTTGCTTAATGTTATCCTCCTTCTTCAGCTGTCCTCCCTCTTTGCATTTAAATCACTGATCCTGATACATGCAGGGAACCATATTGGGGAGAGAGACTGACTTCATGGTCTCAAAAATAGCATGAAATCACAGCTTCTTCCTTCCAGCCTTAGTCTGAATAGACAGAATACAAAGGAGTTGGATGTGAACCATCAACAAGGATTTGCTGACCGATATGATTCCTGGGCAAGGTGATCATGAGAACAGTAAAAGGGGTGATTTAATAGCCTACTTCCTTGCCGAGTCTCTAATTCCTGCGCCACTCTGTAAAGACACTGGATCGCCTCAAAGGTTAGGGGAGTTTTAATATGGATAAAACCAATTTCTTTTTATTTACCCTAGTTTCATTCTTGGAAACAGCTGATTAACGTTGGTTATAATTATAAAAAGCAGCCAGAAGCAGATAGCAGCATAGAAATGTCATCTTGAACGCTCAAATTTAAAAACATTTCTATTAGTAACTGAAAACATGGAAAATATTTTTACAAGAGGAGGTGTCATCCAAATCTAATTATAGATTATGTTTCCGTAGTATGTAATATGTTTTAAATTCTTTATCCATCTGTAGTGAGAGAAGAGATGTATTTTAATTCATATGCCACATCTAGCATTGCTGAGTCCAAAACCTATGATAGGTAGCAATGGATTAGAGGAGGTTAGTGTCTCATCACACAGAGGAGTTATCAATTTGGTGAAAATAAAACGCCTTCAAAATCTTCAGAGAACTCCACTTTATAGGAAATTATTCAAATAATATCCTTATTTCTTGATATAGACTCTAATTGACTAAATACTACTACTTCTTCAGCTTTTTTTTGAACTAGTAGAGGTGTGCGTGTTTGCAATATGACTGTTTAAAGAAATAATGTAAACAGATCCTTAAACTCCCCCAGGACGATGGTCAGATGTATATTATTTAAGTATAAAAATGGTGTTTGCCAACCTATGGGGTTCAGAAAATTTCGATGCTAAATGAAAGCATGAAGCCTTTGCTGTGGTGTATAAATAGTGTTAAATTATTTCTCACTCTCTCACACACAGACTTTTGAACTGAATAATTTAGTCCAGCTGTTGAAGCCTATTACACTCTCCATTACAAATTATTTCAGAGATACTTTTAAAACTGGATGAACACACTAAATGAGACACTGCGTTTGCATAAGATCAAACATATTGTTTACGGTTTTTTTAGTTATTTAAGCTGAGAAGCCTCTTTTTTTGTCTCCCCAGTCCTTTTTCTAGCTCTCCCTCAGTATCAGTTTCATAAGTTGCTTCAAAGCATTAACATGAAAACCAGACTGGACTACAGCAACGCACAGACACCCCTTGGAGATTTTGCATCTTTTGTATGGAGTATCAGAATGTGCTACATATAGTCAGTCCTGCCTCACAAATGTATTTCTTTTTCTTTGCAAAAGTCGTCTCTTTTATACAAGTACACAATATTACACAGTGAAAATACATGCATGAGCACAAACACACATACACACAGATTTTAATTGCTTTCGCATAACATCCTACTAATATTCTTCATGAAAATCCATAGGGCAAACAGAACATAGGAACAAACATAAATTCTGTTGTAGATACACTTACATCAGCAGTGCAGTAATGATTTGCACTAATTAGACATCTAACTCAACACTCCAAAGAAAACTTGAATACTCATCTGTAAAAACACCACCAAAAAAACCCACAGTGGTTGGTAGCATCCTTTCTAATATCATGACAGCATCTTAAAACAATATTTATCTATTTCTGCAGAATAATGTCTTTGGATCTGACCCTTTATTACCTAGTGCAAATAAACCCCTCAGAATTAGTAGCTGTCCAATAATGATCTAGATAAAAACATACAATTAGTTTGACACAGGTTTCCATTAGAAACAATTGTCAGGCCTCAAATGATACCAGACAAGTAAGGACTTGATAAAATAAAGGGGGAATGCAGCCAAGCCCTTGTCAATTTAATCAAGTACAAGATGAGGTGAAAGACGCAATACGAGCTAGTTGCTGCTCAATTACTGTTGAAGTTTTGTTAAATGAGTTGACTGCTATCTTATTTACATAAGAAAATCCCAACTCATGCTTCACTGAGCCTCAGCCAGGCCTTAATTGAGAATTTATGGTTGAGTTCTCAGGGGAGGTGAAGAACTTAAACATTAATTCAAAGTACAGGGGTTGGTCTGAATTCAATCGTATTCATGACACTGATGAGCAGTGTCCATTCACGCAAAAATCCTGTAACAAGAAAAGACTTGAAGTGAAATTAGGCAAGGAGTTGCCAAAAGTTTGAAGTCAGGCTTCAATGCACTTGGATTGCCTTGTATGTATATATAAAACAAAATTGCATTTTCCCTGGCTTTTCTCTGGTTTATGTGTGAATGCTTGCAATGTACAGAAAATTTCTTCAAATTCACAGAATCACAGAATCACCTAGGTTGGAAGGGACCTTTTAAAATCATCTAGTCCAACCAATTAAAAAAAAAAAAAAAAAAGCACACACCCACACAAACCCCCCATACCACACCCAAAACCAACACCAACCCACACTAATCCCTATTCCCGAGCACCATGTCAACTCATCTCTTGAACACCTCCAGGGATGGTGACTCAACCACTTCCCTGGGCAGCCCATTCCAATGCCTGACAACCCTTTCAGTAAAGAAATATTTCCTAGTATCTAACCTGAACCTCCCCTGCAGCAACTTGAAGCCATTACCCCTTGTTCTATCATCTGTGACTGGGAGACGAGACTGACCCCCGCCTCTCTACAGTCTACCTTCAGGTAGTTGTAGAGAGTGATAAGGTCTCCCCTCAGTCTCCTCTTCCCCAGACTGAACAACGCCAGCTCCCTCAGCCTCTCCTCATAAGGCTTGTGCTCCAGACCCCTCACAAGCTTTGTTGCCTTTCTCTGGACCTGCTCCAGCACTTCAATGTCTTTTTTGTGGTACGGGGCCCAAAACTGGACACAGTACTTGAGGTGGGGTCTCACCAATGCCGAGTACAGGGGGACCATCACCTCTCGGGTCCTACTCACCACGCTGTTCCTGATACAGTCCAGGATGCTGTTGGCCTTCTTGGCCACCTGGGCACACTGCTGGCTCATGTTCAGCCGACAGTTGACCAACACCCCCAGGTCCTTTTCTGCCAGGCAGCTCTCCAGCCACTCTGCCCCAAGCCTGTAGCACTGCCTGGGGTTGTTGTGACCCAAGTGCAGGACCCAGCACTTGGCCTTATTGAACCTCATTCCGTTGGTCTCAGCCCACCCATCCAGCCTGTCCAGATCCCTCTGCAGAACCTTTCTACCCTCCCGCAGATCAACACTCCCACCCAACTTGGTATCATCTGCAAATGTTGAAAGATGTTGAAGAGAACTGACTCTAGAACCAAGCCCTGTAGGACACCACTTGCGATCAGCTGCTAATTGGATTTGACTCCATTCACCACCACTCTCTGGGCCTGGCCCTCCATCCAGTTTTTAACCCAGTGGAGAGTATTCCCATCTAAGCCATGGGCAGCCAGTTTCTCCAGGAAAATATCAGTCCTTCTTGCTGGAAGCAGTCAAGTCAGCTCCACTTGAAGTGGAGATCTTGACTACTGTCTGAAGTGCCACACAGGTTGCCCTTCTCTGCTTCTGTGTTTCATATATATTTAGGTTTGGTATTTTTTTCAAGGAATGTTAGAAAGAGGACTGTTTATCCCATAGTAAACTGTGACATGCTCAGGAGATTCTGCCCTCATGTTGATAGCTGAAGCACAAGTCATTTAGGTTCAGTTCTCTGCTGTGACAATATTTTCTGGATAGTCTTTGGTAAAATATTTAAGACCCAGCACCACACTTCCCCCCCAAAGCAGATAACTTTGAGGACAAGTACCAAAACACAAACAAAATCTTTAGGTTCTAATTGAGTGTCATAATCTGTTCCCCAAGCAGCTCAACAAGATCAAATGACAGAGTAGAGAATATAACAACGAGGAGAACAGATTTAGGGTAAAGCTATTGGACTTCTGAATATTCCAATTTTTTTCTCTGAGATACCATTTTCTTAGCAAACTTATAGTTATAGATTTTAGTGTTCCTTACCAGCTGAGACTAACACTGAATCTACAAACTTTTCCTAGTAAGCCTGGTGGGTCGTTCGCTAGAATTCGATTCTTTTGATCAGTAGCTTGTTACAGCCCTACAAAAAGCATGTCTTACTCCATCTACTCCCCATATCATCTCGTCCCATGCAGCAGTTCATGTTTCTGTGTCAATTACTGAGGCAATCTGTTCTGAGCATACTGGTAGAGATGCGATGGTCCCTCAAAGGCTTAGGTACCACAGGAAAGCTCCAGGCATTTGCAGAGCACAGGTGCTCTCTGAGACGACTATTTGCTCATAACAATCAAAGGGAGCAGAGGGAGGAAGAAATGGTGGATAAAAGCTGCCTTTTCAGATTTCAGCAGGTCAGGACTACCTTCTACAATGAACAGCTGATACGTGTCTGGAATAAAGTCACATGTAGAGAGACAATTAAGTATTGGCTTTATAGAGCTATTTAATCAAGATTCTCTATTTGCATGTGCTATATGATGGGCACAGAAGAAATGTAGAAACAAATACATACTCTGCTCCACCCCAGCAAACTTCTATCGAAGAAATACACAGATGGACCCTTAATGATTTCCCCAGCCCTGAGGATATGTTACAATATCACTGGGGGTACCTTAGCCCTGGGATACCTTACTTAGGTATCCACATTACTCACTGGAGCATGTCTCTCAAGTGAGGAAGCTGCGATCCCCAAAAGGCTATATTCCACTTTGCAAGTTCCAGGTCAGAAAAGCTTCCATATTAATTCAAATATCCCTTGTATAGTGGGAAGAACCTGAGGTTGTGCTTTAATTGTTTGCTCATATATCCTTGCTGAACCTTCCATGCCTAGCCATTAGGTATTGCCAGTTTAATTCCTCCTAGAAAAATCCCTACACTTATACGGGGACAGACAGGGTCTCCATATTATTGTAATCTCACCGCTGCACTGCATCAAGAACACAGAACAGAAATCCTAATACCATCACAGCTTTTATGGTGGGCTTCGCTGAATCACATTGATACTTCAGCTTCATCCAGAAATAACACTTCAGCTTTTGTGGGGAATTCCATCCACATGATTATTTGCTCAGGTTTTGTAATTGGTTCACCCATGGCATACACTTTCCTTCCCGCAGCTGAATTTCATACAGAGGTTTCAGAGCCAGTTGCTGTAGGACTAGATGCAGCTGGTCCCATCAGCAGCACAAAGAATTATGCCTGAACATCAAGGGGGTACCAAACTCAAACCTCCCAGACAACTATTGTGTGCCAGATCATGAGGACCTCCTCTAGAGCTCTCTTTCATCAGCATCTACTGATGGAAGCAGAAATGTCACATTTCAGCTACAAGGTTATAAAAGGCAAGCTGCACCTCAGAATTGTTTCACAGGATGTGGTATGTCAGAAGGACACACACCATGAAGGCACTACCTCTGTGTCTTTCTTTTAATTCCAAGATTTCTAATCCAGTAAGAATTAGTTCTGCAATATTAGCTCAGTACTCACCTAGGTATATCCTACGAATCTAAGACCATACAACTAACAACCCCTATTTTTGATCTTCAAAGGGGTGAAAAACACTATTACTTTATACCACATTATTTATGGGCTTCCTAGAGTTCAATATATTAACACAGTTCACTCTATTCAGCAGTGTGAATATATTTCCTCTTTAGGAAGCTTATATTCAGCTGTGCAGGAGAGAATGTGAGAAATAATCCCAGTCCTGTCAGGCAATTAAAGCAGTATTATTCCCTGCAATTTTAGGTTTTAATTTACTGTAGGAATACCTACACTGTTAAGTCAAATATTATTATAGAAAAAAATCAGTGAGGCACCACACAATAATGTTAAAACCTTCCACCTCCTACGTCTTTTTCAGTATTAGAGCATTATGGTCTGGCATGCAAACAATATACTTCAATATTTAAAATGAAATTTTGGAAATTAGATGTATTATTCTTATAGATGAATTTATCATTTAATGAGAGTTATTTTAATGATAGAGTTTATCAAAATTAAAATTAAGGTAAAAATGTGATTTTTGTTCTCAGTTTCCTTGTTTTGTTTCTAGTCAGTCATTTGCAACATTTTGAAAATTGAATTGTGAGCTGGAATTTTCCAGTCTTATTCACAGCTCAGCAGCAATTCTGGGGAGGAGTGAAGATCTGAGTAAAATTGGTTTAGATGCTTATGACTTCAGACCAAAAACCTAACTACATTCTTCAGCCTGGCTACTGATCAGAAATCTTTCATGGGAATAATTTAAAAACAGCTGAATATGTTTTGTTCTAACTTGGCTTATGATTTCTCAAGTACTTTCCTTTAATGACTTGCTAGTTTAAGTCTACAGCATGAAAACATTTTTTCATAGGTGCACAGTGTAATTTTTTACAAGGATTAGTTTTAAAAATTGATTTTAAGGTTGGCTTCAACAATGTGCAGAAGTAAATGGAACTGGTATTTTCTCATTACATGGTTATACATCAAAAATACACATTTGTCAAACCAAAGTTTTTTGTGAGAACATTTCAATTATGACAAATGTTATTCTCTCAAAGAATCTTCCTCTCACACTGGTGAGAATTTTCAGTTTAGGGGAAGAGAAAGGCTGTAATTAGGCTCATTATGCAACATCTTTCCCCAGTGTCTATATCTGAATGTGTGAGCCTCAGATTTCTCTAGCCAGCAGAGAAAAACACTACTCCTAAGGTATGAGTCAGACAATTCAAGCAGATCAGTAAAAGCACTGATTTCTCATCATCAGTTAAAAAAGGGGTCAAGTATTATTAGCTGAGATGGAGGTGTTTAAATGGTATGTGTCTGTGTTGGGTTGGGTACATCTTCCAAAGACATTGTCTATCATTGTCTGAAAATTGATTTGAAAAACAGAGCAGCAGTGAGGGTTCAATCACTGCTTCAATAAACTTTTTATGTACAATGATGAACAGACTGACCAACCCAAAGCAGCTGGATATGAATAATGCTTATGTGAAGGAAAGTGAACTCTCCTGCTTTCCTCAGCCACAAAGCACACTGAGTGTGCATGAGAAATCGTGGAAATCCTCCCTGACGCTTGAAAGAGAGAAGAGGGAAAAATGTGTTTAATATACTATAAATAAACTTGAGTCAGGTGATATAAACATGATTTCCAAGTACTAGTGTTGTGTTGCAAGACAGTGGAAAATGATGTAGGCATGGCTTTTCAGGTGCTGGTTTCCCGTTACGACATTTATGATGAAATTCTGCAGTTCGGTTTCCTGCTGCACATAAAGAAGGAAGACACACAAAATTGATATGCCTGTCATTTTAACTTTGATACTTTGATAGCTGTGAAGATACTACAACAGATTGCTAAATAATCAGTAGATAAGAAATTAGAGGAAAATGCAATGCTTAAAAAATGTCCAGTGTGGATCTATCAAAAGAAAATAATGTCAAAGCTATTTTTCTCTGAAGAATGATCTTCTTTAGCAGATGGAGGAGAAGCAGAAAATGTGAATTATTCTGACTTTATTAAGGTTACTGACATTCTACTTCAGCCAGGTAAGGAATTATAGTCACTGTATGTGGATATATTACTAGCTGAAAAAATGGCACTTAGGAAGTACTTTTCAATCCATTTCCTATCAAACAAAGAGGAAATTTTGAGTAATACACCCCTGAGATATGCCTTGGACCCAGTTCTGGTCAATCTTTTTATTTGCAGCTTGGATGAGGGAATGAAGTACACATACAAAAGTTCTTGGGTGACAGAATCTTGGGTGATTCTGAAAGGATCAGAATTCATAACTATCATGCTAAACTGAAGCAAATGTTTGAACCATAAGGATAAAATTCAATAAAGACAAGTGCCATGAATAATAATGTCTGTGGAGGAAACCTGAAGCGCACAAAGCCAAATGGGAGAATAACTGGAGGAACAGCAGTACAGTAGGAGAGGTCCAAGGTCATCATGGCTCACAAACTGCATATGAGTCGACAAGATAATGTGGTTGCACAAAAGGCAAATCTCATTCTGGGTTATATTAACAGTGTGACAAGGGAGGTAATTATTCCTCTGTACTAAGCTGTGGTGAGACCTCAGCTGGTGTACTGTCTCCATTCTGAGAACAAGCATTAAGATAGATGTAAATAAATTGGGCAGTCTCTAAGGGAGCAAAAAAAGACAAGGCAAAGAAAGCGCAGTGTCTGTTGAAAGGCTGGGATAATTCTATTTATACAGTAAAATAAAGATCAAGTGGAAACATGATGATATGTGAAATGGAATTAATTAGTTTAAAGAGGATGATGGCCACTTTTTCTCCACATCCTCTATGTGTGTTGTAAAATATTCTGACTTAATTCAAACCCAAATATTTCAGGCAGAATTTTCAAAACAAAGTTGTAAGATAGAGATTAGGAGAAATGTCTAATTATTCAGTTAGTAAGGCCCTAGAACTGATGCTTGGGTAAGCTACTCAATCTCCAGTGCTAAAAGTTTATAATAAATATTGGGTATCCCTCAAATATGATCTAGATTTATATTTTTGAGCTTCACAGGGAAGAGACAAGTAGGTGACCACTTGACATTCTGTCATTCTTATGTTTCTATATAAATATTGCTTTTAAAAATTATTAAAATGTTATATTTAATAAGTCTATATGATTCAGTCTCCCACCTAAGAGCATGGAGAATTTTTCATAGCACACAGAAAGTTATTTGAAAATGCTGTAAAATTTGTAATTTGTGATGTCAGAATAGGAATATGTTTTTGATAATGGTAGTAAAAAAAAGCCTCTGAAGAGTAAATTGTCTTTTCAAGTAGAAATGTCATATTTTCCAACCAGAATTTATTTTTTTTTAACAAAAAGTGAAAACTTTTGTAGTAACAGAATCAGTGGAGCTGAAAGTACCTTCCTGAAAATTGTGAAGCTATTGGTATTTGTAACCATGGTCCTGTGGGGCAATGATTTTATCCGTTTCCAACCTTGCTGCTTTTGAATTAACTTTTTTTTCTTTTATCTAAATATTCAAACCTTGAGATTAGTTTTGCTTTTACTTCATAGTACCCCAAATAATTGTCCCTCTAAATGACAATAAGAAATTAAATACGAAAAGTGCAGAAAAGAAGATAACAAAAAATCAGGGAACATACCACAACAGTGTCTTTGTGAAAACACTCAGAAATCTGTCCTTTGCCTCACAAAACACTCCATCACTGTTGACAGAAATGATAGCGTTGAGGTAGGCAGCCTTGTAGGGTAATGTATTGATCAGAGGCTGTAACATTTGTTTGCTGCTACAGCTGCTATTGTTATCCCTGTGTTGGCTTTTCCATTATACTCCTCCTCATGCACGAGTTAGAAACTATTTAATATTGAACTTGAATCTTGTTTGTAATGCATATTCTTTCTGGGTCGAATTTAGCAACGTCCTTTCCAAACTGAGTCTGGGTACAAAATGGACTCTCTTCCTCATTCTCATTCAGATTAAGACCACTTGTCTGAAAGCCTGGGGTTAAAGGGCACTTCACTAGCACACCTGCACCACACTGACAGCATCTGAAACCTTCTGAGCACCTTCCCTCCTCCTCCCAATCACTCTATGAGGCTGTGACATTCTCTCAGAAGTTAGGTTAATATATTAAGGATTAAAGTCACAGAAAATCAATGAAAGTAAGATTAGGAAAGATGGTTGCTAAACAAAGAGGCTCAGCTCCTTCTATGTTTGAGAGTAATTCAGAAACAACAGAATGGTTGAGGGTGGCAAAAAAAAAACAAAAACCAGGGAAGGGATCAGAGGTGTTGCACCTTAAGTCACAGAGTAATGGAGCCAGAAGACATGAGTTATCATCTTACTTATAGTGTTAGGATAATTAGCTAGCTTTTACATTTTTACAATCTCACTACTGTCTTTATAATCTCAAATGAATTGCTTCCCTTTTCTACTGTACTTCCACAGTAAATTATTTGTGGTACAGACCATTTTTTCAATATTTTATGACAGTCTCTGCTATAATAGCTCCAGGCTCATTAAGTGATCTTTTGGTAATCCTGTAATATGAATAAATATCTTTGAATATATGAATATATTTAAATGTTCATATAAATATCTGAATAAACGTTTATCCCATCAGTGTTGGACTGGAGTAATGCATGAGTAACTCAATCACAGACTTATTGGTAGCTTGTCTTAAGAGCCTCTAATTTGTGCCAGCCCTGTGAGAGATGGTGTTGTTCTTTCCATTTTTCCCGTGTCTTTTGTTACACTTGGAAAACCAAGGGATAGATAGATACTAAGGGAAATCTCTAGGTTCACCAGAATTATTCAAGGCAGAAAAAGCAGTGAGCCCTTAATACTGTTAGTGTTTAGCGCTGAACCCTCTTTTTCTCTGGCATTGAATTTTCAATGGGAAGACAATATGCCCTTGTGGCCAAAAAGGCTAATGGTCTACTGGGTGCATTTAAAAGAGCATAGCGAGCATGTCCACAGTTCAAGACAGACAAGGAACTACTGGAGAGAGTCCAGTGGAGGGCCACAAAGATGATCAGGGGGGTGGAGCATCTCTCTTATGAGGAAAGGCTAAGAGACCTGGAGAAGACTGAAAGAGGATATCATCATCAATTATTATAAATATCTAAAGGGCTGGTGTCAAGAGGATGAAGCTGGACTCTTTTCAGAGGTGCCTGGCAAGAGGTCAAGGGTCAAAGGGACACAGGAAATTACATCTCAACATAAAGAAAAGCTTCTTTACTTTGAGAGAAACAGAGCACTGTAACAGGCTGCCCAGAGAAGTGATGAAGTTTCCTTCTCTGGTGTCGTGGTTTTGACCGAATTGACCAACCAGAATGACAGATGGCCCCTCCCTCACCCCCCCTTAAGGAAAAGAGAAGAGAGGAAGGGGGAA
>BJBW01001133.1:6409-43013 GCA_004320125.1 Scolopax mira
GGGGGGGGGGGGGGGGGGGGGGGGGGGGGGGGCGGAATTAAAATGGTCCTGTAAGGTGCATACAATAACCTGGATGAGAATTTTAGTTGCATGTGTGAACAGCAACTACTGTACTAAGGTACCACAGGTGCTCACATGAGCAAGCTACTGTGGCTTAATGAGTTATTGTTTGTGAGTTCAGCAATAATACCCGAGCACACACAAGCTCCCAGCTTGCTCCTAGTCCAAAGTCTGATATTTTCACCATTAAACATGCACCAGCAGGCCTGCACTCAATCTGGCCCAAGCCTCACTCCTGACCTCTCATATATCAATGTTATGACATTAATGTGCAAACATCGTGTTAGAGCTTGTGCGTTTAGATGGGCACACTTAAGTACAGATGTTTGATCTTTAAGGTACCCAACTGATTTCTGCAAGAAAAAACAAAACAAAACCACGTCAGACATGTCTCAACTGCAGATGCCATTTACCACAAGCAGGTCAATCTGCCCTGAGTGCAGAGTACTAATATGTTTCTCTGTCTTGAGGGGATCAAGGAAGAAAGAGAACAAGAACTCTGCTATATCAATTAAAAAAAAAAAAACCAAAAAACAAAACACAAGGCAGATAAGAGCTGTTGAAAAGAACACTTTTTCCTTTTGGGTGCTCCTGACTTCTTGATAATTATAAGAAAGTTAAATATTCAAATCTGACCTTTACATACTGACACCCTCACCACCTCACTATTCTGTGGATCTCCTCATGAAGGTAATTTGCCTCTGTTTGATCCTTCAGTTTGTGTACCCAGCAACAGCTTACATTAGAGATAGGCAGTAGTTCCAAAGTTCCTCCAGTTTAACTACACAAATGAGTTTTCATAATTTTATTTTGAAAGATTTTGGGAAAAAAAAGCACACCATACTATTTTAGAAGGCCAGTTTCTAAACAATACTACACATCTGCTGTAGTTTCAGTGTGTATATTCCAATCACTTAAAGTAATTCATATTTATGTATTAGCTGTTACAATACCAATAAAAAAAATAATTTTTGTATTAAGAGACACAGACAGTTAAAATATTTTAACTTGACAAACATTGTATTTTGTCTGGTATTTACTTGCACTGGAGTAACATTGGCTGACATTTCAAAACTAAAAACATTTCACATGGGAAAGCTGGGCCTTATTTATATTTAATTTTTATTTCAATAAATAAAAAGTGATAACATATCTTTTCACCCTTACTTGTTCTCAGATTAACTGCTGGGAGTACAACTGCAAACACTGTACATGAATTTGGCAATTTCTAGTACAGATTAAGACATTTCTTTGATGAAATGAAGGAGCATTGAGAAAATTCATTTATGCATTCCTCTTGCATACAGTAATGTCATCAGTAATACATGCCTAGAGACTTTTAGGTTTCTATTTTACATGGTATGAATAATCAGCTCTTATAAGTTTATTGCAATCATGGTATTTTAGAATAGAAACTTTCCATAGCTTCATTATCAATGACAATTATTTTATTTTCCTTTTGTGAGTGGGAATTCCAACAGTGGACAATGCAATCATTTCACCAAAGTGAAGTGAGATTAAGGTTTGCATTGTTAAAAAAGGCAATCAAATCCTGGTCAGATAGGACTAACATCAACCCAGACTGCATGGAAAAACACGTCTAGAGCTGGTATATGAAAAGGAGCTATATGGAAGGAAGGAGAAAAGAAGAAGGGAGACAGAGGGGCCTGGGATTTGGGCCTCAAGAAGGTGGCCCAAAGTTGGCTGTGTGGCACCTGGAGAGAAGTGCTGGAGGCTGCAGGCATTTCAGAAGCAGGCAGCAAGTACAGTGTGCAAGACCAAGTAGACAAGCCAGTAGACGAGTCCACTGAAAAAAGCTTGGTGAACCAGTGAGCATGAAAAAAAAAAAAAATCAAACTTATGCAAGATGCTTAGATTTTGTATTACAACATAATCTTTTCCACAAGGTTTTCTTTTTGCCTTTCCATTTGACCATTTTCTAGTCCTCCTCACAGGCATTCAGCTTCTTCTGTTAGAGATTCCTCCCAGGTTTCAGCTAGTTTCTCCTCCCCACCCAAATAAAACATTATGAAAACTTGACTTAGACCTAGTCCTCTCAAAGTAAACTACACGAGCAACACCCCACGTGTCTTCTCAGAGGTGGAGCTATCTGAAGGTCTGTGCCACAGCTGGTCTTGGACAGCACAGACAAACTGGCCAGTGCCCTAGTGCAGCCTGAGCTCCATCTGGCCAGGAGCTCCCAGAAACTTTTTCTTGTCTTGCAGAACTGACAGGGTAGGAAGTTATTGACCTCCCCGACACACAAAGCAGGGGAATGCCAGCACCCATCAGGGATAAATACATAGATCTGAAATGCAAATCTGTTCACCATATGTGCTGTTGGGACTGTAACTCTCCAACAGTCCTTCCTTGACATAAACAAAAAAACAAGTTATACTGGATCCTAGGCTTGGCCTTCATAGTGTAGTATGCCTGACAACAGCTACATTGCTTTGAGTTCCAAGCTTCATATAGTTCATTGTTCATTAGCAAGAATCTTTATATAAAATGCTATTGAAAATAGATTTTCTTAAAGATGTTTTCAGTGAAATTTCTTTTCAAGCCAGGATATAACTATTGTCAATTATTCACATTAGTCATAAGATTTTTGCATTCTTAAATCTCGTCATTCCTGGACAACTGTGAAAAGTTTGAGGTAAACTAAGAATCTGAAAGCTTCAGCATATTTTGCCTGTGGATAGAAGCCTGCAGAAATTACTGCCAGCACACAGACCATATGATATATTTAAAGCATCCATACTTAATATTTTAAAGTCTTTTAATTAGCATTTGAGATTCTCAATATTACTGACTTCCTAGTGTCTCCTTCAAACTTCTGCTTTGTTAAAAAAAAAAGAGTACCATTTCTTCCAGTCTAAACCTTGCTTACTAGCATCATGACAAACATTTGACCATCAAGTTCTAAAACATTGAAAATATTTTGAGTGAATTTCCCTTCAAGAAGCAACCAAACATCAATCACTACTAAACTTTGAAGGAGTTACATAGCATGCCTATGCTTTAACCAGAAACAGACATAAGCAGTCTTATATCTGCTTGTATACATGGGGATTATTTTATTACGAGCAGTAATTTTTATTCCGAGGTTACTTCCCAATAAACAAATGAATTTAGAAGGAAAACTATGTTTTGTTCACTTCTTCACTGTTCAATTCTTACACTATTGAATTCAAGAGATCCCATCTCTATATGCTGAAGTACTTCCAAAACAACAATACAAAAAATAAAACAATATTAACATCTAAACCTCAATTTTCATTTTGCTAACGTCCTGACATCATACTGAGGCTGATTTTTTTTTTTAATAAAAAATAAATATGTAATAATTATAATAAGTCTTCAGCCATTAAAAGTCATCTTAAAAAAACCCAAACAACTTAGGAGTGAAATAATTTCATTTGACTATTCTCACAAGTACCTCACATCTGTTCCATGGGAAAACCAAACCAAAAATGTGCACTATAGGTAGTATTTCCAACATCAGTGATAGTATAACCGAAACAACAGTGCACATTTAGGGCTGTCTTTAAGCCCCAAGAGTGAAGTCAATTAAAAGTTATTTTTACTCAGTGCATCTTCTGCATGTTTTGCTCAAAAAAGGAAAAAGAAAACAATAATAATTTGTTCATATATAGGCTGTTTATTCCTGTATCAGCACTTACATTCTTTCTAAATGCATGGATTTTGATGTTCTTACTGAAGTATTCCTAATGCTGTTTCAGCCTGGATGATAGTTCTTTTTTTTTTTGCTGTTGCTCATTAAGAGTCAGTGTACTTTTAAAAAAAATTATTCCCCCCCAAAAAACCACAACAGAAGGAAGTTATGTAATGAAGATTATTTTTTTTTTTAGTCAAAATATGGTTTTGCCTTCAAAAGTTATATCTGATAAGAATCAAATAATCACTTAGCATTTTACAATAATTTTTTGTATTTTGCCTTTAGCAACATGCACAGAAACTGCACACATACACATTAGAAACAGCACAGGCAATTATGCACTTGGACCTACAGAAAGGGAAACAAATGCTTTGAGGAATGAGTCTGTAGAAAATTAGAGCTCTCAGTGTCTGGCTGTACAAACCTCCTAACCTTGAAGGTTCTTCTGCTACCAAGGCAAGTGGAAAGGCCACGATCTGCTCTGAATCAACAGACAATTGCTTAAATAGAGATTAGTTGCATCTTACATATCTTTCTCCCTGATGAACATCAGCTGTGGCCATCTAACATGTTAACCAGTTAACATGCTCAAACCAGCCAGATCTAAAACAATGTCCTATTTTGTGTGTTTTATTGGGCACTCATTCTCTGAATGTTCCAAAGGCCTTGGCCTCAGTCACAGCCTCAAAAAGCATTCACCTCCTCATAAGCCTTTTCTAGTGACATTGGGAACATTTCCTCACAAGAAAGTAGTATTTCTCTGCCAATCAACTGGAGAAATATAGGCTAAATGAAGGGGTTTTTTGCATAATGTCTAACCTCTAACAGATCTTCCCATCAAGCCATGAGCTGGGTTCTGTGCTACTGGTACTTTCTTAAGCCAAGTTACAGCCCCCTTTCTGCAGGCCCATTACATATCACTTGGCATCAGCCTGCAGCTAAGAAGTTTTCCTGATACTTCCCTGCAGAGCAAGACATTTTAATGACCTGATATCTCATCATCTCCAGAGAGGAATATGAGAAGCTGTCTTGAGCTATCTCTCCTTGGCTGTAAGCCTACTTTTTATGCTTAAAAACTTGGCTCCAGTAAGTACAGTCCAGCATTGCTTGAACTTTCTGCTTAGTACCTTTAAGAGATTTCTATTTAAAGAAATTAATAAATGAAGAAACATAACGTGTGACAAACTTACGCAAGTAATACAAAAAATTGCCTTCATGTACAGCCTCACAAAAGCAGCCCTGACGTGGGTGTATTGATTGCAAATAACTTCAAATTGAGAAACTCCCCACATAAAGGCTAATTGATTATGTCAATGAGCAATTAATTGTACAAGTGATAGATACGTGCAGGGATCAGCTGTTTTGTTTA
Source organism: Scolopax mira (assembly GCA_004320125.1). Taxonomy (NCBI): domain Eukaryota; kingdom Metazoa; phylum Chordata; class Aves; order Charadriiformes; family Scolopacidae; genus Scolopax; species Scolopax mira. The sequence continues at coordinate 11,518 of BJBW01001133.1, forward strand.
GAATTAGTAGGTGCAGCCAAGTTAGTTAAAATACCATGAATGTGTTTCTGATAGAAAACACAAAGAGTTGTCTTAGTTTTAACCTCTTTCCTCATCTGGACTCAGTTGTATTAAGCAATCATTAACAAAACATGTCGCAGAACCCGTTGCTGTCTGCAGTTGTTATAGTCCCTTTATTTTCCAGAGAGAAGAAAAGAGAACTCTCACAACAAACAAACCTGTCTGTTTGAACTCAAACAACATTGTTTATAAAGCAGAAAGCCAGGCACTGGGCACGGAGCTGTTCAGTAAATATCATTAAACCCAGAGGCTTATACCAAAGACCTCTCAATTGTAAGTGCAGGAAACAATCACTTAACGCAAAAAAATCGTGGAGAATTCTGACAAGGCACAGAAGAAAAATTGAGTTTCACTCATTGTACATGTTTTGAGATCAAATGTGAAAAAAAAAAAGCTTGATTCACTTGAGATTCAAGCTGAAAAGGGTGGTGGTGGGGGGTTGTGGACATGAATCAAGAGTTCCTTGCAAGAGCTTACAAAGATGGTGCTCCTAGGTTCCTTCCGTAATCAGAGGAGAGAAACAACCCTAATTGTCTCCCAGAGTGCTTCTCTCCAGCTGCTTTGAAAAAGATGAATCCTGCCCTCAGTGCCCATTAAGCAAGAGCACTTACTTCCTCAAGTGGAATAACCTCCTGAACCACCAAGCAGCACAGACTCCTGTTGTGAGCTATGGGACCTACACCACTGCGGGTCATAAAGAACATACCCAACTCTTAACTTTACTCCAGAAACAAAAGCAAGCCTGGAGTTAATGATTAAAGCCAAGGGTGATGTATGAGGAGAAGCTGGAACACCTCAGGGCTCTCTTAGTAGTTACCAAAGTTTGCATATAAAATGCAGCAGTGTGCAATATATACCACAGTAGTCTTGCAAATCAGTTTCTGTGCTAGGAGCAAGGAATTCAGCTCATTAAAGCTTATTTTGTGATATAATTAATATATTCCTTATTACACAGTATTTGAATGGAAAAGCAGTATCATAACATGCAATCACACATGACATGATTTACTGTCCTGCCATACAAAAATCCCCATTGCTACCACCCCATGGAAGACCAGAGTCATTCCTTCATTTTGTACATCACCAGCCACTGGGGTCTCCAAGACAGGCTCCCAAATCCCAGTCTAGCTGTCTTTGCTGTTGGAGCTATTGCTGTGAAGGATGATAGCAGCACAGATTGCATTTTACCATCTTTCCTAATATGTGTATACAGACTACCTCCATCTGGTACAGAAATTAGAGTATAAGAGTTATTAAGTGAAGTGCAGCCAGGTGACTGTGAACAACACTTCAGTTGTTTAAGTATCAAAGTCTGCCACTGCTGAATGTGATTTGACCCTATGAGAAAAGAAGTCTTGGTTTCTTTTGGGGTATGGAGATCAGCAGTTTTTCAGTTCAGAATTTCTACTCTTCCTCAGAGCACTGATTTTAAACAAAGGAAACCTTACATCTGATATTGTGCTTGTCACTCTAGTCCCATCCCTTTAATAAACATATTACTCTCAGAAAGAATAACATCAAAGAAATAATTGAATATTACTCATCCCATAATACTGGTTGACTATAACACAAAGATTTGCCTAGTTCTAATTTGTGTGGTTGCCTAAACCCAAGTGCTTGGTGACATTTGTATGGTTTATGTCTGATATTCTTCCTACTCTCCAGCTGGCTACTTGATTTGCCCAAGAGTACCCCAGACATCCCGTGTGTAGGGATACATATGGCACATGTTGGGGCAGGACCTACTGGATATCAATGACAACCCAGAGAAGCAGTTGGAAACTAGGAAGGATACTTTTAAGGTGACTTAAAGTCACAAAAATATACACATTTAAGTAACTGAATTCTGTCTTGAAAGATAGCCAAAGAGCTATTGCTAGTCTGGGCAACAGCGGAGCAGGAAAGATACTCTATGTATTTGTAGCTGTTTTCGGCTCTTTCCCGAGAAGAGACATGTTCAAGCAAATACCTGAACATATGCTAGAACGTATCTGCCTTATTTGTCTGAAACATGAAAGAACTCGAGAAGCATTAACTGATGTTTACAGTATGATTAAAAAATAGGAAAGAATTTTACTTAGACAACGATCCTAACTGCTTTGTTTACCTTAAAATATCATACAAGGTTCTAGTAGAATTCTATTGCTGAGACATACAAAAGCACTAGCAAAGGAAACCAGCAAGAGACAAACAGAAACATGAAAATTCCTTGACGTTATTACAGTTTGTTTTACAGATGCCCACAAAATACACCCTTTTATGGCAGTTGTTATATAGCAGGAATGCTCCTTCAAGATGTCACCATTGGTTTTAATGGAGTTCATTCTCGCACTTTGGAAAATACACAGCAAGACAGCTTATCATTATGGCCCACTAGATTCCACTGATCTGACAAAGTCTTCAGTGTACTGACTAAAACAAAGACAACAGCAGCAAAACAACCCCCCCGACCAAACACACCACTGCACACAAACCAATGGTGTGGAAAAAAAAAAAAGAAGATATCCAGGGTATTCAAGAGTGATTTAGATATTCCAGATCACATAGTAAAACTCTACAGCCACCCAAGTTGGGTACAATTGAGCTTATCCAAAACAGCTTTGGAGAAAAACAGGTCTTCCAAAAAGCCTGCTTAAAAACAAACAAAAAAAAAAGAAATGCTTACTGCATGTGCCATGGTAATCCTTCACACAGTGTGTGATCTTCTATTTCCCTATCATATATCAGGATGGTTATTTATTCAGACAAGGACCAATGCACCATTGCAGAAAAGACAAATATTTAAGTTCTCAGCTCCTTCAACATAAACCTGCCTACCGAGTTGCGGTCTTCATTTAGAGCGAGATCAGCTTGCTTTAGGTTCTGCTCAACCTGTGCTAAAATGACTCAATAATAACACAGTGTTTTGTTTGCCTCTTCAGCACTTTAGGAGAGATTAGTCTTCTACCGACATTTAATGGAAATTAAATTACAAGCATATTAGAGGATAATTGGGAAGCATGAAAGGAGTTGCTCAACTACAGTCGTGCAGTAGTTGCACGACTCTTCAAAATTGCAGTACCAGAGACTTGTCAGAGCTTCTTTTAATTTCTCTGTAAGAAAATGCAGTAGGTTCTGGGGCCTAAAGGTTATACCAGGAAGCGACTATTGAAGACAAAAATACAGAATAGAGCTTGCAGCTGGCTGCTGCCCAAAGTGGCTGAACTACTGCTGAGAGAAGCTGGGAGCAGCGTGCCCAGTCCTACACTAGACCAGAGAGCACAGAGGGCTTACCACAGGGCCGATATCAAGACCAGGCACATGTTGCATGGATGCAGCAAGAAGGGAGACACTCATGTTTTTATTCTGCCTTACCTAGAACACTTCAGTTTTGTGTTATTTAAGCAGTTAAATGGTCTAGTTTATATTCTAACAAATCTTGATCTGTTAGTGTTTGAAAGCACTTTGGTCAATCTCGGGCTGTTCAACTGAAGAACCCAACATAGGCTTCCCCTCAGATATTAACTCCTTCATGACAAGAAGTATGCCTCTGCATACCAGATATATATTTAATATACATTACTGATACTTTTATCTACTTCACATCTTCAGATAAGCAGTCTATCCTTCTGAAATTTCAGTTGAAAAAGACACAAGACACTATGTATTTAATTATCCACCTCCAGATAATTATTTGCAGTCTTCTCAAACCACGGAAACTTGATACAACTCTCTTTGGTACCCTTGATTATTAACAGAGAGCAGTTTTTAGTCCTGATTAAATAATGAAACAAATCTGAGACAAACCCTAGACAAACCTGAAAACATAGTGAAACTCAGTTACACGAAACTGTTTCCAACCATGGATTGGGCCCCACGTTACATTGCTCATCATTGTTTTAGTACCTCTACATTTAAAAAAAAAAAAAGAATTTATTCTGAAGTACAACTAATTGTGTCAGAATGATGATAGCCAAAGGCAGAACAAGGGTAAACTGCACACAAGAAAGAATACTGCAAGTTTGATACTTGAGAGAAGAGAGGTGTAGCAAAAGACACGACTCTTCTTCTGCATGCATAAGGTTTAGCCCAGGGCCATAGCAGCTGCTGTTTGGATACAGTCTCCTTTGATGGTGGTACCCAAGCAAGCCAGACTTGCGACTCTTATCTAAGATGGATAAAACACCTATATATTTGCACAGCCAGGCTGGAGCAGGTGGATGCAATTTCCTATGGGTTTTTTTTGCAAGGTACGTTAGCAGTGCAGCTTTTCCCTTATGGCTCAGTACCTTGTTATTTTGCTGTAAAGAACAACCAACCCCCAGAAATCCACAAAAACTGAACTGCAGCAAGAATATATAAAAAAAACCCTAAGAAAATAGCAACAAAAATCAATGCATTTCATTTCAAACAGAACGAAGTTTGGAAGATCCATTCCATTCATTTGTCTTTCTGCGGTAGAATACCAATGACAAATTGGAGTTAGCACAGCAAGACTTGCTTTGCCCTTACGTCAATACAAGCTGCACGATCCTGGGTGGTCATCAGCCTGAACACCATATGCACAAGGAAGGTAGTTACAGGTCAGGAACGCTGCGCGTTGGCAAAATCGTGTGGCAAAACGCATATGGCACTATGGCACCTGCTGGCACCCTATGGGCACTTTCCAATGTTTTACTTCTGCAAGAACACTATAGAAACAAGTTAAATTCCTCCTCCTGCAAATTACAACTTACAGGTGGGCAGATTGCTGTGCCTACATGGTGCCTCACTGAAGTCAGCATGGCTCCATGCAGGTGCAGCTGTCCGTATGCATGTGGTAAACTGAAGGCTCAGAGCTTATACTGATTATTTAAAAAAAAAAAATATTAAAAAATTAATAATAATTCAAAGCCAGTCAAAGAATAACAAGAAAGTGGTTTACGCTTTTCCTGCCCGATAAGTAAGAGTTTTGCAGAGAAATAACAGAACTGATCCTGGTTCAGCTTCTCTTTCTCCCTGCATAGATGCTCAGAGAAACATCTTCCAGAAGAGCTTGGGAAAAGCAGCAGCACATTTCTGCCTGCAAGCTGGGGATGTCAGAGTAATGATAATCCAGTCAGAGATTCAGCAGTGGCGAATCATAGCTCTTTCAATTTTAGCTTCTTTATGTAGACACGGATCCTTAAAAAGAAAAGATGTTGGCTGCAATAGGCCTTGCTTTGTCAGGTCCTCAAAGCTTGGCTCAGGGAATGCATAGGAGCGGCATAAAGCAGACAGCTGTTCCTATAATCTTCACTAACCTCCTGTTTTGTAACTGCTAGGTCATGGTATAAAGAAAGTACATTGCAAGTATTACCTTTCAAAGTATCTCAGACTATACAGTTGTTGCTACAAGAACACTATATGCTGGCATATGGGAGAGAAAGCAGAGCTTCTCCGGTCTGAAGAAAGAAAGAAAACGGGTCAGAACCCTTATCTCTTCTAAAGGCGTGAGAAAGAATGTGAGAAAATACAGGTCCCATTCTAGTAATCTGAATTCCTGGTTCTGAGGCTGGAAGTCACAGACTGTAACTCATTAAATCATGATTTTTCAGTATGCTGTTTGTTTAGTACAATACCAGTTCATCACCTTAGCATTGATTCAGAAGCCCCTTCCCATAAGCTGACAAAGACCTGCAGAACTTCTTTGATCAGTTTTCACATTTAATTACTTAGTCTCATTTGCTTCCTGGTGTTTGAGCAAGCTCAGGAGACAGCAATGCTCAGTGCCATGACAGAAGCCATTTTCAAAGTGTGATTAATCTCCCCTTCCTTTTGCACTGAGTATCAATAATTCCTAGTCTAAAATAAATAAATAAATAAATAGGAGGGCAAAAAGTGGCCTAACCACCAGCCAGGCATGTGCCAGGCTGATGCTCCATCCCTCATATCAGGGTGCATTATTCTTCTCACCACCTCCCTCCCTCAGCATTCTTATTTGGAGTTGTGATACAGGCAGATCTTCAAGACAGTTTTCCTCAAATAGCATCTCCCTTCTGACAGAGATGGCAAGGTTCTTACGTTGACATATAAAAAATTTAAGGGGCTACTTTTGCAGCCTCTTCCCCGTTTCATCTTTGTAGCGGATATTACACAACCAGACACTTCCCTGTCACATTTGAAGTTAATATACTGGGAAATTTATTCTGTTCCCGCTACAACATATGGATGACAGATAATGCAGACCAGCCAGAGGAGACCATGACTCCCCTCTCTCATGGTTTCTCAGCACAAGAGCAGCTCAGAGAGACCATATACAACCCTCCTGTGTTCCAATATACATATTGCCTAAAAGAATTAAGTTTAGGAATTTTGCTTCATGGGCCTTTTAGCAGCCAGAACACCACATTTGAATTAGGAGACAGTTTGGACAAGCTTAGCTGTGACAGTATGGCAGAGCACAGACCACAGACCTGCATGTGGCTTCAACCAGCATTCTTTCTCCTTGCCTGAAAAATAATCTAGCATGACAGTTTGTTTGATTTCCATAATAGAAAACAGTTCAAGAGTATAGCAAAATATTTTCCAGTCCCTTGGTTGAAACACAGTATTTTCTAGTTAAAAAAAAGTTGTCGAAGCATTTTGTGAGAGAGTCTGTTAAGCCCATTGTTTGAGGACTACTTTTAAGCCCCTGTTCTTCAATTTCCTGAGTAGTGCCTTACGTGGCAGGTTGTAATCACTTCCATCCTTTGCAATATTTTAAATATGCCTTTTCCAATCTACAGGCGTAAAACCCCCAAAAGACTGAAACACAGAAGTACAGTGAGCTTGTCTTTCTAGCCATTTAAAAAAGTGAAAAGGGTATGACCTACAACAGCTTTTCTCTTCTAAGGCTTTTTAAATGATGTTATGTAATAAACACAAAACATTTGAAAGAGTATGGAGTTTAAGATGCTTTTTCATCTAGATAGTCACTGAACAACAAAGTCGGTAAAACCCACAATTTCTCCCTGTCTCCCCCCCCCAAAATTCTTTTCTCCAAGTGAAGCAAATGGCTTCCTTTATTGTACTTCTGGAATTACAGCTTTTATGAGCTAAAGATGCAGAAGAGTATCAAATCTACTGAAGTTCACTACCCAAGAGGAAGACAAAACAAAAGCTTTATTGTATCTACAATTCTTCCTTCTGTCCAGAACAAATGCTTCTTAAAGAATTTTTGCTTTTTATTTAGTGATTGAAAAAGTCAACTGTAAGTTTTATCTACCAGTGTCTTCCATAGGAAAAAAAAAAAAGCAACGCATACTTGCACACAACATAACTAGGATGTCAGTGGAAACAAGTGCACCATTCTTATTTAAAAAAAATTAAATAATGTGAAGGCATAAGTTACATATAAACAAATCTGAGCATCTTTTGATAAGTCCAGCAATATTTAAAACATTTCTAGCTCAGAACTTTTGGATTTAGTTTTGAACACAATTTATAGCTCAAAGCAAGAGTTCTTGAACACCTTTTGAAGTAAAGCAAGAAATTTCATAGTGCTTAAATTTTATAGTGACCCAGTTAAAACTTCTTTCTCCATGAAACCCTTCATAAATAGGGTGTATTATGTTTCTAATATTCAAGGAAATATACTTCAAGCATATTGCTCATCTGTTATATTGGTCTGCCATCTGTAGGTCACTGAGAAAATTCATTATTCCTGGCATTTTAGAGTGCTTTGTTCATTACTCTACATTTTTGAGTAGACAGTAATTAGAAGTATTACCACCACTAGTATCCTTTACACATCCTATGCAGGTGATCTTCAAGTTGTTCCAGACATGGGATCATCATGAAAGACTTAACACTTCCCCACCCAATAAACAGCACAATTGACAATGCACAGTTGGTTTGTTAGTCTCGGCTCATCCTGGGATTATTAAAGTGTAAACTGGAGCCTCAGGAATGGCCATTTATAGCTGGGTAATACCAGCTTCTCAGCCCTACATCTTTAGGCATCTTGCCTTTGCTATGCTGTATTGTAACTATATTATATAAGCATATGTGTATATATGCATAAAACCAGGTATATACATGCAGTGTCTTCCATCCTATGCAATTTCTCTGCAAGTTTCTTTCAAGTGTCACACAAGCAGTGTTCTTCAGGGATGCCACATGAACGAAAAACAATCTAATAGCCTTAAGATGTAAAATGCTCTTTCTGTTTTGGATGTCCTCAGTCAACCTCAGTTGCAATTAGTTGTGAGCACTCAGATTCTGCAGCAAACAGAAACTGCTGCGTCTGCAAGTCATGCTCACAGATGACATTTAGAGTGCTCAGTAGGAACAAGTGTTCCTTTAGAGATTACTCCTTTCCTATCTGTTACAGTAGCAGAAGATGAAATAACTGTAATAGTTGAGACAAGGTACAGATAGAGGGCTCAGTGCCAGGCCCTCCTAGATTTGGGCAGGTTGTCTAGCACATTTCGGGGTGTAAATTAAGTTACGGTCCATTGGGATTGTGTATCACACCAGCACAGATACACACAAATTCTCTATAGATCCACATGTTCTGCACTGCATTGACAAGCCCTTTATTAGGGATAAATTGCCTTCCATATTTCAGAGCTTTTCTGGAACTGAAGGCAAAAGAGTCTTTAGGTTTGCAAGTCAGTGAATACGTTCGTGCAATATAGAGTCGTTCATTGCTATACATTTGTTAAACATTTGTGACCACAGGTCCCATGCTTAAGTAGGTATGGATATGAATCTGTATATACAGTTTCTATCTGTGAAATGAGAGATTCCTAACAAGTCTCCCATAACGTTGAAATGACAGAGATTCTTTTTTTGTTCTAAAAAGTTTCAGGCCACTGAAATCTACTCCACACAGTCATGCCAAGTTTCACACAACAAAGAACATCTGCTCCACACCATATTGATCTGTGGGCAGAAACATCTTTCCTAGTTCCTAACAAATAGCTGAAGGCCTAGAAGCAGCAAGAGGTCCCTGCTCAGACCAGTTGCACTGGGACTACGCTGCTTCCAGGTCTCTGGCTACTACTGATGCCCAAAGCTGTGTTTCACAGCATAGACGTACACACATTCATTTGGAGCAGCTGATTCAATAGGCAGATTTTTTTTTTGTTATATTGTAAACACTCGGAAAGAGACAGTAAAATCATGGCCAGTATGTGTGCTCAGCCCAGCCAGAATCTGTGCCCAAGTCTGAAAGATGTCAAGTTAATTATCACAAAGGAGCAAGGAAGAAGAAAAAAAAAATAAAAATCAACAAACCCAGACCAAAAGACCAACCTTCTTTTATGATCCCCCCATGTATCATTCTTTTACATTCTACAGATTGCAGATTTTCTGAAACATAGAGCTATGCTGCTGAGAATACAGAACCTCCTCTGTTATTCCAGTCTTTCTTCTCTGCAATTTAAAGATTAAATACCTAGTCAAATCACTTAATTCAAAGTCTATTATAATATTTTCTTTCTAAAATCTGTATTATACTCTAATCCAGAAATGAATCTTTGAAAATTTCATTTAAAAAAATAAATGTTTTAAAAAATTTTGAAAAATTACCTAGAAAGTACATGCCATACTAATAATTTATCTAAAAGTCAACCCAAAGCCCTACCAAGATTAATTTCTGTGTTATTAACTCAGTTCTGTCTTGGATGGCAGCAAAGCTGGATCTTCACCTCATTTTTAAAAAAGTACAAGAGGAGGTTTCCCACACTTCCAAAAATCAGAGCAGTGCTATAGAGGAGGCAGCACATGCTGAAATGAAACTGCAAGGGATTATCACCATAATCAGCAGAAGCAAGTACAGACAGTCTGCATATATCATAGGCTTCCTCACCCTATAAAGCCACCTTGGGCTTATTCACTTATCAGAAAACCCCATGATTTCTATAACTTCCCAGTCCCACCCAAGCCTCTTAGCAGCAAGAGGGACTTCACTCCGAATTCATTTGCAAAATTCTTTCTACATGGGCATGGTTTCAAAAAGAGGGGAGTAAATATTATAAAGGGGGGTGACCAGTAAATGGTAAATCAGATCAAAGAGCCAGGTATCTTTCAGACAGGAGTCCAAGAAAGTGTTTGCACTTAAACACAGAGCTGATACTGCCCCTGAATTATCAGTATCCTGTATGCAGTGATACGCTCTAGGGATTTACTAAACCAGAGGTACGTTTTATTACATGAGCTAAGGTTTTTGTTTGGTATTTTTCCTTCTCGTATGCAGTCCAAATGTTTTTCAGAATTTGCTTGAGTTCCTGATAGTTTCCAGTCTCCACACTCTCCTTCGGGAGAGGATTCTACAATGTAACTGCCTGTGGTCACAGCATCTTCTTTCACGTATTACAAAAAATAATAATAATGAAAGCACCCTGCCCAAAAAAAAAAAACAACCCCCAAAACCACAGCCTCAAAAAAACCTGTCACCTGATGTCTGCTGGACCTTGAACTAGAGGATTACACTGTGCAGGCAACTGAGCACTTTGGTTCAGACTGCCAGACAAGTTTTTTTAATCTAATCCTAAATTGCCTCAGGAACAAAGAGTGCTGTAGGCTTCTCTGTTGTTTCAAAATACATACAGCTACAGCCAAAATACAAATTTAGCCTCTATGTTGAGAAATGTTCAATCCAGAAGAGGATTTCCTATTGTGCAGTCTACAGCTGTGGGCTCAAGTGTCCCACAACGAGACGCAGCATGTGTGCAGTCGCGGCTCCAGCGTGAACCTAGCTCATGTCCTGGCCAGGGAAAAAAAATTCCTAGCTATCCCATAACTACCACATGATTACATCTGTCACAAATACCAAGCTGTGCAGGAGAAAATCTGGGGCTGGAAACTTGAACTATCATTCAGAACTTGAGACAACGAGGTATGTTTCTAATTATTTTACTTTTCAAATGACCTCCCCCCCGCCCAGAAGCCCTTCTATGACAAATAAATTGGAAACAAATCTGAAGTTATACCGTTGCACATCTGTGAGGTAAGTGAGCCACTGTGAGTCTATTCTCACAGCTTGAAAACTGAGAGCACATAAAACTGCTGCGATCTCAGGTGAGATGAGGTGAGCTCTGATGAAGGAGCAATTGGATTATTATTAACAACTTGCAGTTAAGATTAGGCCTTTTCTTGAAACGCCACTAAAATATGAGTTACTCGGTTCAACGTGGGGATACTTGGGTAATTACTCCGTGGTTAGTAGCATGGTGGATGTAAAAAAGTAATTTTCCCCATTACTTTTTGGAAATAACCCTCCTATAATTACTTCTGTACTTATATATATATATCTATATATACACACACACACATATGTATTGATATACACACTTGCTGATAAATACAGGTGTCTTGTGGCCTAAATAAAAAGCACTTAATGACTAGAAGGAAGATAACAGCAATTTTAGCCTTCTGAAGAGGACAAACAAAATTGTTTGAATCCTCATAATTTCTCCGGCCACAAGTGACAGACCCCAACATATTCCAATACTTGACTGTTCCAGCTGTGAAAACAAACTTTTCAAAGTTCCCAACCAGCAGGCTTTCACATTTCTGGGAAATGAAACACTACTAGTTGTTTTATTTATGGTATCTTTGCTTTATGACAGTTAATGAGCTGTAATTTTATAAAAGAGAACAAAAACAATACTTCATGCCATCACAAATAGCCATCAGCATTATTTATTGCAGATGTTTTAATCTATTGTGGTAATAATGAAACATTCATTGTTTTGCTACCCTGAGCAATCTGTGAGAAATTTAAAATGACAAAAGCTCTCCCTACTCTCCCCCCCTGAAGCTTTTGCTCCTTTCCAGAAGGTTCTGTTGTGGAAGGCATAATGACACGCTTGGTAAAAAGCATAGCTGAGGAAACAGCAAACGTACAGAAATAGTTTCACGATGAGGTTTAATCAATGCCTTCTGCAGAAGGCAACTGTTTTGTAGACAAACAGGACATTACAGGCATGATTAAATGTTGAATATTATGTCCTCGACTTCATAATATACACGTAGAAGGAAGTTTTGCAGTATTTAGTCAGTGGTTTTATTGCAGTAAATTACACAAAAGCAAGTTGAAGACCATCAGTTCAGATGCATCCAGCCTCCTCTCCCATTCATAACTACCACAGCTATTCAAAGATCTTACCAAAGCCACATAGACAGCTCCATGCATGCAAGAAAACACCTGCCAGAGGTGCCCATACATCCAGAGAACATTATATTGACACAGTTTCCCCAAGCTTAGTCGACAGCTCTACCATGTAATCTGCCCTGTACCAGTAAAGGGTAGTGCTGGAGCTTGCAAGAAGTCAACTTCTTCGTGCTGATTCTCCGGTTTCCCAATTAGTAAGCAGTTATGGAGAGAAATCTGGGATGACTTTACCACTTGAGCTGCACCACATTCCACAGAAAATCATCAGAACAAAAAAAAAAAACAAAACCAAAAAAACCACAACAAACCAAACCCAATCCTTGAAGGCTCCCAGGACCAAGTTTTTGGTTCCTATTCCAGTGGATGTTCCACATTCCTCCTCCTATTTCTCTGTTAGCTCAACTATTGACTAATGCAGAACCACTCGCCAGGCAAAAAAAAAAAAAAAAAAAAAGTAGACAACTTAATTTATAGCAGGTTTAGCATCTGTCAGGCAACTAACAAGACAATCATTCAAAAGGCTCTACACCTAAGAGAACAGGCAATTACTCAGCCATCTGAAAAAGACAAAGAAAAACTGAAAAATTTGCAGTGTGGTGAGCTCATGTTCCAGCGGTTGACTTTCTGCAATAACACTAAGGAGCAGGGAGCCCAGTTTCCACAGTTCTCCAGCCTTTGCCAGCATTGTAGTTTCACTTCAAGTCAAGTTTAATAATAGTGGAAATAGTGAGCTAGAAAATGGGGGTATGTTAAGAAAGAAAACCCATACCCTAGCTGAAGCTGTTTCGAGCTCACCGTTACAATCTTATTACAATAATCCAGTCATAAGGAAACAAGTAATTTGTCTTTAGCACAGCTAAAACTTAACTCTTCAAAGACTGCTGCATGTATTGCTTAATCCAATTTCACTGAAAATAACTCCTCTGTTACAGCTGCAAGGATGCACCATGTGTGCTCACAGGACACAATAGTTTACATTCAGCTCCACGCACACACCATTCAGGGGACTTCCCATCAAGCAGTAGCTCCTTGACTCTGTGCCCCAGACCTATGTCGTGGTCATATTAATCTTAGCCAGAACGATCGAAAGCACTAGATGAAGCACAATGCTCTGTGCATACATTCCTACCCTAATCCTTGATTTCCACTCCTCGTATCTACCAGACAGTAGAACGGGAGCACTAACAAACAGGGATCTTCCCTTCACCCCAATTCATCAGAAAGGGTCTTTAATACCCCAAAAATTCACTTATCATTCGATACTAAAGCAAGCAAAATCAAGTCCTGTGAACGAAGGTTGCAGCAACAGAAGATCACGTCAAGTTAAAATGTGCTGCCTATATTCTCTTAATTGCTTCTGCAGCAACTATAGACACAATTTAATTGTGAACTCTGCTCACGGGTAAAGTGTCAATGAAATCCAACACTGTTATAGTTGAACCACATTGCGTTTCTCAAAGCATTTTCAAGGGTATCAGGTACTATTTCACACTTTCACCCTGGCCTTTGCACAGGTAGCATCTCAGAATAGGCTAAGCCTATTTCTAAGTGCCTTAAAAGCCACCATCACTTAGCAGCTTTCATTACTGCATTTTCCTCATCAAGCCAAGTCTCAGGTATGTCCTCAAATTCTTTCTGTCCTTATCTACCTCCACAACAGCCATATCTTCACAGCTCTCAGTTTCCCCTTTGATTAAGCTCAGTGATGCTATCTGCTTCAGAAAGATAGGGTCTCTTTAGTTTAAGATTTCACAAAACTAACACAAAAACCTGCTAATATTCACATTACAGCAGAGATCTGAGCCTTGATGTTTGATTTACAGCTTCCTAGCTTTTATCTGCTGGAGCTAAGAGATCTGCCTCAGCTTTAAACACATTATTTGCATAGAGGTTTTTCACAGACCGTATTCAATAGGTACGCTTTCAAATGTAAAACAAGGAAAACATGAACAATTGTCATCAATGGAAGGAGATTCCCTCCCCCAACAAAATGAAGCTCTTCAATAGAGTTAATTACATTGCTAATGGGATCAAAAGAAAAGCAGCATTCAGAAGTGACCTTAAAGTAATACCAGGATGCAGAATATGTAAACAGCCCTCATTGCCCATTTTACTTGAGGCAAACTGGTACATAGGCTAGTGATTTTTGCTAGTGTTATAAACAGCAAATCTATTTTTGGTTTTAATTTATTTTAAACCAATGAACCTGTGCGCCCACAGGTGAGCTAATCCCACGGAGCAAGATGACCAAATAGACTTTTAAACCCATTAGAAGCATACAGGCAGATAGGAATGAGGTTTCAACAGTGTTAAAGATATGTCAGAATTCAAGAGCACTGTGCCCCGTAGGAATACTGCTATTGCAAGATTGTAAGAAAAGCCATTTCAGAACTCTAATTTAGAACTTCAGTGCCCAAACCCATAGTTAAGCACACATGCTACAAATACATAACACTGTATGCAAAAAGACCACTACAGCCCAAAAAAAGCCAACAAGCCAAGTGATAACTGTGCCACACACACCACAGAATAACAGTAATTCCAATTGTAAGACTGAAGGGGAATCAGTATCATCACAAGCTAAGTGAGGTTCCTAAGGATGAAGGCTGGGTCACTGAGCAAGTGCTCCTCAGAAGTACAAGGAACAATCTCAGGGAAAACTACTTGAGCAACATGTTCTCAACTCTGTGTTTTCCTCCATGCCAAGAGACATATATTAAAGTTTGCTCCTCCACAGATTATTTCATCTGTTTCCAGAGGCAGTTCAGCAGTAACTTCTCCAGACTGGACTGCTAGCAATCACTAGCTAAACATCACCACTGGGCCTACAGGACTTAACAAAAAACCTGCTGAGAACCAAAACAAGCTCAGCTTAAAAGCTGGTAGTAAAAGCCACCAAGCCCAAAAGCAATATATGTTGTTTTTTATAACATAATTAAGATATCCCCACGTTCTACAAAACAATTCTCTAACACGTACCTTCAGCTCCCACATAACTCCAAAGTCTTGATTTCAGCAAGACCGAGCTGCTCATGGGCTGGTGTCTTTGATCCCACTCTTCTCTAACGTTGGGCCAGATCCACAGCTGGTACAAATCAATCTCATCACTAAACTTACTCCTGCCAGCTGAGGAAGGGGCCTCTTTTTACTCTGTAGCTCGGAGTATACTTCATTTGCTCTGTCATTTGTCATCTCATATGCAGGCAAGCTAGACCAGAAATGGATATGTTTTTGATAGACAGCTACTCTCCTTACTTTAAATGGTACCTGACTTTGCACATTTGTCCATTGAACTCTTGACAATAAAAACAATTTAAAGATCTGTGAGAATATATTAAATAGTTATTGAAATCAGATGCAAGTTTTGAGTATAACAAGTTGGGGTTTATTACTGCTGTCTAAGGGTATTCTTATACTTATTTCTCTCCTCAGATAGACTCAAGTTAATTCATAGCAGGGAGTCAAAATGCTCAGCTAGTTTAACAGCAGTCTTTCCTTCTCCTTCATAAACAGTGTGCAGAACCTCTCCACCCATTTAAAGCTCAGAATCTGTACAGACAGACAGCTGACTACCCCAAAGCATGAAAATTTCCGACCTATTCCTTTCCCCATCATCTCACTTTGGGACTTGATGATTATATGAATCCTGTTGCATACAAAAATTATCTAAAATGTGCAACTACTGTTTTAAGATCAGTACCTAATAATACTCATTTCACTAAATATATTACTTGCCTTTCCCATGAGATGAGGTCGCAGTAAACTGTTTTCTGCAGCAGGATTCTGGAAGGCTTTTTTGTCTCAGACGTTAAATTGCAACTCTCTATATAAATATTCTGTACAAAGTGAGATTTATACTGTAACTTTATACTGCACATGAATAACTACATTAAAAGAATTAATGCATGAATGGAGCTTTTCTACATTATTTTGATCATGCTTCTGAAATTCAAACTCATAACCTATGCATGCACGTTTTGCAAATTAAGCAAAATTTCTTGTCACCTATGAAGCATGAAGAGTTGATTTCAAATAACCAGAATAACAATAGTTGACAATTATGTAGCTTGAATGGCTCAGGTCCAAGTTGCAGTGTTTTCACACAATTTCAGAATTAGGAACTTTTTTTTTTTTTTACTTTTATATAAGCATTGTACTATAAAGTTAAACCACTAAGGCTGACAGCAAAATAAAAAACAAACTTTCTCACAGTAACAATAGTAACTTATTGAAATAAATGTGCCTTGCATTCTACAGTATATTATTCTAAGAAACTTAAAGTTCTTAACAAATACTCTTTAAATACTTCACAATGCTCCTTTCAATCCCATCTCTGTACTTTCTAACTCTTAAATGAATTTGTTAGTTTTTAGAAATGTATGAACACTATTGATAAGAACAAAAGTAGCTGTCCAGAGGCAAAACTGAACAACTGTTCCCTTTCAGTGACTTTTTTCCAAGAACCAATAACTTTTTTGAACTTTCACTATTGAGATCCTGATATTTTTCCACGCTTCCATCCCGCATGAAAGTGATTGGTTTTAATTAAGTAAAAAATGCCCCTATCTGTTTTGAGTGGAAGAACTATTTTTCTGTGTTAGTAAGCACACAAGTATGGTTCCTTTGAATAACTGGAGTGGTGTGGTCTGGAAGATAAAACCTACCACAGACAAATGTTCCAATAGCTAATTGTGCTCACCTGCTTCTGGAAGGTACTGGTTCTGTCACTGTATGAATCATGGAAATTATGTACTAAATACACAAAATATGCTTATTTCCCTGAACATGGAAATTATATCCTAAGAATGTGCTATGTGAGGGTGCAGAGATAATTAGATTGCACGAGTGAAATGTTAGGTTAGATATTTCCATTTTTCTGAGTGGATAAAAACATTCGGGTTACCATAGGCCTACTGCAGATGCACAAGGTATGAAGGAGCCGAAGAGCAAAAAAAATAAATTGCAAAAGGCTTTAAAAAACACAGAACTGCCATGGAACAAGCTACAGAGGTTTCATCAGGCACACTGACACAAGGGATTACAAAAGAATACATTAAAAAAAAAAAAGTAATTATGATTTATTCTATGCACGCTCCCCCAGTACAGGACTGCAGCCTGAGTCTGTAAGTGCTGTCCTTAAGTACTGGTAGTAACAACACAGTTACTGCAACAGCAATAACACATCTTTATGAATATGCACAAAGCAGAAAGTGTTGCATGATCAAAGGCAGTTGGATAATGCAAATGCAAACTAAACACTGTACTTTTAATCTGAATTCTGGCATTTTCCGAGAGAGCTCATCAGTGATTACATTAGTAGCACTGTGAGTATTTGAGCATGAAATCACATTCAGTGTAGCTGGCATTTTCAGTGTATTCTTTAGTAATTTTTAATTTTCATCTCAATGCTAGCCTTCTGAAAAAGGTGTAACTCAGCTGCAAGGCAGTGACATTTTTATTTGAAATTATCATACCTGTATGTATGCAACAAAATTTCAAAGAACTCTACAAATAATCAGCAACACAGGTTGAGCACAGCTGGTGTTGTTTATGTTCACCATCTCTGTGTATACGTATGTGTAGCCCCACATACTTGGGGCTCTGGGCTCTGTTTTCCTTTATCTAAATAAGATCCAAACTCAGGTGAGAATGTATAACAGTTTGAATCCAAGAAAAATAGTATAATTACGCGTCACATCAGTCATACTGGCTAAAGTGGGGACGTTAAGAAAGCATTTTTGCTAAACCAGTGGTACAGTAACAAGGTATTGCTTAAAGCAGCTCTAACACTTCTCTGCTGAATGAGATATTTCTATCTTACCTTCCACTGAGGCCAGCTAACCAACAAGCCACAGAAGAACCTGGAATCAGTGTTTCGTTGGTAACAGCTACATTGACCTTGCCAGCTCCTAACAAAACAGTTTTCTGTGATGCTGACATAATGCTGAAAACTGAGACGTTACGCCTGTTTTCTGTTTGTAGGAAAAGTCAGTTGCTACATGCAATTGGATTGCTTTTATAGCTAAATATCAAAATATCAAGTGTAGTAACGAAGCTGCCAAGAAAAACATAGCTCGCAGGCTGATGCTACATTTCAAAATTTCATGCAGACCTATTATTAATTTTTATTATTTTTATTATTATTAGATTTTTCTAATTCTTTCTAAACAGGAGAGGTTTAATCCTCACATTTAACATAGCATGCTTTGAAATGTATGAGTTCAAGTCTTCTGTGACCAACTAATAAGAACGAACTATCTGTTGCTTTTTATTCCAGAGCCTCATAGGTTGTGACTTCTTTTATCTAGAGAAATTAACTGTAATCCAAGTGCTGAGTAAACATTTCTGGTATATGTGAGGGATATACATGCTGCTCTGCATGCTTTACAATCCCCATAAATTTTTTCTCAAGCTTAGCCTCAGCAGAACTCATCCCTCTTGGTAATTACTCAACCATCGAGCAAACTACCTAGCATTGTTTAATACTTCCTTCTTTATATAAGTGATGGAGGCTGCTGTGCACAATCTTAGGTCTGATTCACTGTTTGGTAATACCTTATTCTTGCTTAGCGAGTAATATCACTCACATGAAAAGTGGGGCTTTATATAAGAGCACAGAGACTCAGATTTTCTAAGGTGGTCTCAATACACTACTGTGCAATTCAAATCTTCAGCTGCACATGTCAATGAGATTGATCTCATTGTAAGCATTCAGTTCCCTAAGAAACATGCTTTATTACATGTTTTCTCTGCTGCTGAGACTCCTTTTCCTGGCTGCTTTGGAATTATGTATCCCTAGATATGTTCTTGGCTCCTAAGACATTTTCTGTTTTACTGAGGACCACAAGCCTGTAGTGGAGACGTGTTGTCCAAAAATGTTGCACTTTGAGTGGTCTGAAGGCAAACTTCAGCCTAATGAGGTTAATTTCCCTAGGCTCTCCTTACTGGCTCCTTCAAAGTAAACTCTCTGCTGAGAAGCTTTGGGATAGCTAATCTACATTCAGCCTTTATAGAAATACCACCCTTATTTAGTTACTACCTTAATTGACTTATACATCTGGTCTCTTGGACTCCAAACAAAACATTAAATCATTTGATTCTGCTAAAGCCCAGAGAAAGCACATTTTACTCCATCATTAAAAAACTGCTGTAGATTTTTCAGAGCTGCTTAAATCCTGAAAGTCTAACTTCAATTTATATTCTTGTGCTTATCTTCATTGTCATGAGTTACAGTCTTTGTGAGAAGCACTAGGTGCTGAAAAGCCTCCTTGCACTGCAAAGACAACGTGATGCTATATAAGTGCACTAGATTACATAATTTTTAAACCAGAATATATGCCAAAATGGGTTTCTCAATAAAGAAATGCTTACGCTATTCCAGAATTATATTTGCTTTCTACCTCTGCTGCAATGTCCTCAAAAGACCAGACATGCCCAGATATTTCTGGATTGACCCAATTTCCCTGGCTGCTCATAACATATGGCAACACTGTCAGTAACCATCAGAAAATATATCTAGAGCCAAAAACATGTACACGAAAATACCCATATATAGACTTTGCACTATATACTGACATATCAATATATCATTTCTTTTTAGCAACACCATGCTCTCACGAGGTTACAACTACAAGACAAGAATCTGTAAAACTACTAATTTTCTGTGTGGCTTGGAAATTCTCATAAACACTTCGTCTATCATTGACTTAATCCATGAAGTAAAGACAGCAAAGACTACTACTTACAGCACCTGGTAGTAATGTGAAGAAAATGGATCAGTTAATGTCTTTAGATACTGCAATTTCTGCAAGGTTGCTAGATTATATTTCTTGGGCTGGGGTGACTTGAGAAACAAAATGCTCTTGATAAAATACTATCCCAAAAGGCTGAATCCCGACCCCAGGATGGCCTAACTCTTGAAATCGCCTTTAGATACAGCACTGTTAGGGTTCCATTGTGATTCCTGTAGTGATTCAGTAGTGATGATGAGCTAGAAAAGGAAAATCGGTTCATTCTGATGACACTCATTTTCACAGAGCAGAAGGTGCTGCAGCTGCAGAAGGAAAAAGGGAGAAATTCTCAAAGAATGTTAGAAAACAAATCAATAACATTTGCTGTTCTCCAACTACAGCATGAATCCCCCAGAAAGCAAGACATAGTATAGGCTGAAGCATCTCCAGCAGAAGAATGATGGATAGTACTTACAACATATGATAATAGTTTGAACATACATCAAAAGTCAGAGATGTAACCTTAGCAGACTCACAGTTTAAGATTTTAATATTTACGATGAAAAAAAAAAAGGTGCGAACTTTATAATCTGTGTGGGATAAAATGCCTGTCAAAGATTTGCTTTGGCACCTGCCTCATCATTTTCATATTTCTCTAACAGTTCATATGAAAAGGGATTCTGAAATACAGCAGACACTTTTGGGAGACAATCTGACACAACAGGCTAAAGTCTGCATCCACTAGCACAATAGCATCATTGCTTCTCAGTCTACAATTTCCACGTTATCTGGGAGCTGCTTATGTACACGGACTATCAGATGTCCAATTAAAACTTAAGGGTGCTGCATATAAAATGCAAACCAAAATGTTTACAGTCATTAAAAAGAAGACATTAATGTCGTGGTGTTATATGAAACTAAGCAGGATTTGCTAAAAAAAGCAAACACTACTATTTAGGGCCATGTGATTTTTAAATCAAATATTGGATATAAAACCATTAGTAGCTGACATGTAAAACTGTAATATTCCCATTGGTCTTCAAGAAAAAAGAAAAGCCAAGTCAGTGAGACTTTGTTTTCAAGGAAACATATAGTTAGGTTCTTTTTATGTTGCTGAACACACACAGAACCCAAAAAAGTGTCTTTATTGGTACCTGAACATTAATAAATCACATCAACAGATGTTAAAGCAACCAGAAATTGATTGTGAGAAAAATATTATCTTTGGATATTGTTGTAAAGGGACAACTGGTGTTAAGAGAGAAATAGAGTATTTCTGTAAAATGATATTGGAAACACTAGAAACAAACAAAAAAACTGGAACACACATATTTATTAGTTTCTTTGATTTTGTTGCTTTGTTTTGTGTTTTTTCTGTTTATTGAAGACATATAAACAGGCTGCATAGAGGACTGAGTAAGTTAGAAAGACATTATTTTAAGCAATACTTAAAACACCAAGGGTAAAACTAACAGTTTGTTACAATGTCCTGTAACCTACTCTGGTTTTATTCCCAATGTTATGTGTTGGCTTCTCTTTACACAAAACAGTAGTCTTTCACCATTAACAATACACAGGCCCCATCTGTTTCTCATTAAATACCTTACTTTTTCTGTAGTGCATTGTTTCTGTCGCAGAACTCCGAGAAAAAAATGGGTTTCATAAATAACGATTTAGGTAAATTCTGAAAGGCTCCTCAGCTCTGATGCAGCACATAGAAGGGTCAGCAACTGGGGGGCATTTCTCCCTGCCCCTTCTGCTTAGAAGTGTCCATGCATCTCCTCATCCTGCACTGCCGAAAGACACCTCAAGCAGCCCGAAACAAAAAGGGACTTTCTCTGCACACTGTGTGACAGCCAACAATTGTTTTGGGAGAGCAAGAATGAAGGGGAAAAAATTAGACTTAGATCTCCAAAAGGTAGCTCCGTTCAGCAAAGCCTGTTTAGGAGAAAATGCAAATAAATATGCATGGAACAAAAGCAAGTCCATTTTCTGGACTGCAATATATCAGAGGGAGCATTCCACAGGGATAATATCCCAGCCTGACAATTCAGTCCATTGGGTAGGCTGAAACATATAAAAACCTTTATGAAAAGCAGTGTAATTGAGAGTAGCAAACTGATTGATTTGGAACATATGTAGAAGAATAGTAAATAAATAGTAAATAGTAAAAAAAAAGTAAATATTTTTCTGTAGCAGCTACGTTTTTCAGCTCAAGTCATCACAGCCAGACTTTTCACACAAAGACTTACTACACTGTATATCCAGGTTTTAATTTTTGTAGATTTTTGCAATTAATGCAATTTTCACATTAATTACCCAAATACAGGCTTTTAGTATGTTATGAGTGGTCCGTGCCTTTCTCCGCTCAAGAATGGGATTCACAAATGAAAAAGGCTTTTGTTCTATTTTGCTCAAATTCCTACTGAGCCCTGCAGCATGGAGCTTCTTGGAGACACTAAGATCTTAGAGCATGAAAACAAGAGTTTTCATGTAGGAGAGAGAAAGCCTAGAAGCATCCTTTCACAGGAAAAGTTGGTGCCAAGGATAGTTTTGTGTTACAAATAGATAAGGGAGAGGAACACACTAAAAACATGCATGTGCCTTTAAAGATACTAAAAACATCTAATGTGAGACACATATCTATAGGCTTCATTATTTCTGCTATATATGTGAATTTCCTTATTTTCTGTTTTGTTTTATTTTTGTTTTATCTCCTATTCAGTATTGAATAAAAACACAGTAATATTCCACTGATATTCTGCAGAGCACAATTCGCATTTTATGGCATTTTGCCTCAGTCCTTTTGTATCACAGAAACAACATTTGATGTCATATCACAGTACCAAGTAAAACTAGTACAGCAAATAAATGATCTCATGCATTCTTTCATTGTCTAAGAAGTAATCCTGTTTGTTATAAATATATTCCTTGTAAATATAGGCAATACACTTCTGGAGAAGAAACTGCATATACATTGCTAAATCTATGTAAATTTATATTTGCATAAAGTTTCTTTAGGTATTGTGTGTGACTAGTCCCTGAAAACTAACATATTATAGGTTTTAGTGCCTAATTGGATTGTAAACTTTTAAAGAGAATGAGAACAGTTGAAATACTTGTCTTTTATTACTTGCAAAAATGCAAATACAGGTAATTACACAAAGAACGGCCGTTCCCTAATCATTTGTGAACAACCCTGGTTTCAATGGGTGTTTGCAATAAGCAAGTAAATCACATCATGAATGGGCCACTGAACAAACAGCCACTTGGAAAATAAAGGATTTGTAGAGTTGTCTTGAGTTTGCTGTCTTGTAATTTTGGAACAGAGAAAGACAGAAATGCAGCATTATCAACCACTTCCACTTTTGGAAGAGACTTCTTTGATTTGATGTTTTTACAGCCCATTACAAAAATCCAAAGAATGTCCAGGAAACGTGAAGTACATATTAACATCAAAATAAATAACCATCAAAAGGGAAGCATCTCTTGAAGAAAAAAAAGGAAAAAAATCAAGTGCTGTGATTCAAAGATTTTCTTCCTCAGTAATTATTAGTCAGTAATACATTTGTGTCTGATGTAGCTGTCCATGCCCTGCAGTTTCATTAAGTGTGGGACACAAGACACTACCCCAGCTATAGGTCCAAGCCTTGGAGATAGGTGATGACTATTTGAATCTTCCTTGTGCTGGGAAACCGCCTGAAGTTGGAGAAGTTGAGTACAAATGCAAAGAGGTAAAATCACTGCAAGAGGAACAAGAGGATCCTTTACTGTTCTTTTCTAAATCTTGAGATTTTTTTTTAATCATAGTTTTAGAATTTTGGAGTTAATACCAGTGCTCTTGACAGGAAAGCAGACTTGGAGCACTATAAACTACTTATCTAGGTATTGGGTGGTCCTCATGTTCCTGTTTGGATATGTGTGCCTAATGATTTCATATATCACCAAGCAAAGAGGCAGAAGGAGATGAATTATTGGGGAGCCTGACTATCTAAGATAAGGAGAAGAAAGGACTGCAGTCGCTGAGGATTTTGAACACTGAATAGCGTTCCAGAGAATGGTGTTAACTTTTCCGTCATCCTTAGGCCAGAGCTAAAATAAGGACTTACAAACAAACAAAAAAAGAAGCTTCTTTCGTAGGTTGTAGCAAATACATATAATGTTTTAAGACTTTACTCAAAGCTTATTAAAAATAAATTATCATCAAATAAATTTAAAGGAGAATATACACAGGCTGGCTTTAGAAGAATGGTACAGGAAGGCCCACAAAGAGAAATGGGCATTTATCTCTCAACATAACTAAGTGACAAAAAGAATTATTTTTTTGTTATTCAGAAATAATAAAATAAAAGTAAAGAGCATAAAGATGTATAATTAAAGAATTTTTACACAAAAATAAAGCAAATAGGAGCATAACAATTATGCTTTTTTTTCCTTTTAATATATGTACTTCAAAATCACTTAAGAGCTCTACTGAAATTGAGGAGTGTCTTACAGAAATGTAATCTCACAGCAGCTTCACTGAGTATCTATCATATGGTACACTCTATTTTGAAATTCAGTTCAATTTCATTCAAATTTATTAAAGGTCAAAAGTTCTGGGGCATGAAATATTCCAAATTCTAATTACTCCAAAACACTTGTTCTTTTATGAATCAATGTCATCTTACTTCAATTTCTACCATAAAATCTTACTGAGGCAATTTTAAAATAAAACAGTTCATTTTATCCTCATAACTTAGAAAAATTAAAGTTCTAAGTAAATTTATTCCTTGACATAAGAGATCATTTCCTAGATCCTACTGACAGCATGATGGAAGTGGGACACTGAAGTTAATACTGCAGATTGAGTAGTCTGCATGAGAAATTGCAAATTAGTTAAACGGTAGCAGCATAAGTTGTTTGGTTTATGCCCTTCTGGATTCTCCTTTTCTCCTTCATATCTTTCCTTTCCTTTTTCTTTCAGCCTTCAGCTATTTAACTAGCACATTTTTTGTTTGCTTCCAAGTCTCTTTTTCTTCCTTTCCAAATCTCTCCCCTTCTTTTCTTAATCTCTCCTTTCACCATTCTTCTAAGTTTTTTATCAGCTGCATCTGATAAGGAAAAGCTCCCTCTACACAAGGAGAAAAAAAGAAGGCTCCAGCATCTCAAGGCAACTCTTTTCTGTTCATAGCTCTTTTTAGATACAGAGTTACTCAATGTTAAAAGATCTGTGATAAAAAGCTATCCTCTATGACAGCATTCTGTGAAACAAGACGTCTTAAAGAAATAAAATTATGTGATACCAGAAAAAAAGTACTTTGAAAGTGGCCTTAATGTTAACAAAAGGTTGTATCAAACCTTTCTGGTTACACTTTGACACCAAAGATGACTAAATGGTGTTGAAAGCTTCCAGTAAAGCATGCAGTGCAAGATGATAATATTAATAGGCAAACTTACACATTTAAATTATTTGATACATGTCAGAGTTAAATACTGTAACAAAAGAGCAAATATGAACATCAAAGACTACTCTCTAGCAGTTCAAGAAGAACAAATTTTTATTCTATTCTGTAAGATAAGGAACTTGCTGGTTTCTTTAAAAGAACACTTATTTTTAGCAATCTAAAGCAGGTATACTCAACCTTAGGTTTTTTAACATCAAATCAGGAGAGTTCAGCTGGGCAGAGAAATTAATCTCTTGTCTATGGCGTGTTCCCAGCAGCTATATGTCTGGGGAGCCCCATGGTCACTCCCACCCGGAGAGACAAGCACAGGGCCAGGGACATGCCTGGGTGCTGTCCCATTAGGACCAGTGGCTCCCCAGTAAGTTGATGACTGCAAAGCATCTGCCCTAAACCTTATAGCCCACCTCGTTCTTGAAATTCTCCTGGAAAAAGCATGCCTTGGGACCATTGCAGCACATGACACTGCTGGATGGCACTAACTGCAATTCTCTGGCTGGAGACCTCCTTACTTCCAGCCTGTGCGAGAGCTGGGCATGGGCTGGGCTGGACACACACCTTTGGTCTGTGCACCCACCACAAAGCCTGTGCTCCTCACCTACAGGTGCCAGACCTGTGGTGCCAGCAGAGGTTGTTCTCCTCTGATGTCTGGTGTAGCCATAGGTGTGGGGAGGGCCAGGCAGGGTGGGTGTCCCATCTCCTCCCAGTCACAATCAATGTGTACATACTGGGCTTGCAGTGCTAAACTATGGTGCTGGGTCTAGCTTGAAGTTGCAGATGATTTTTTCATGGAAACAGCAGGGAGACTTAACATGTTGTTAACACTGTAAGCAAAGATGCTTTTAAAAGCATTTCAGCCAAAAGACATTCAAGTTCTTTCAGCATCCCCTTTGATCCTTCACTATTTAAGCATCTTTATATTTGAGGTAGTAACGGTTCTGTCAAACCCAAAAGTGTTTCTTTTATGAATCTGTAGAGATAACGCCACATACTGTATCTCTTTTCCTTCTTACAAAACCTCTCTGAAGGATGTATTTATTTGATACTCAAGTATAAACCATGGAATAACTTGCAATGCATGCTTCAACTTGTCTAAATTGCAATGAGCCTATGGAAACATGGAAAGAAACAGCTAGATTTTACATTAACAGATTTAGGACAGTTTTTCTTTATCAATGGAAGACAGGTGGAAATTATGACCATTAAATGCCACAATAAATTCCCAACCAATCAACTAACCAATGGACAGCAACAGAATATTTTTAGCTGAAAATATTTAAGCAATTTCAGCATGTCTACTCCACCTAGAAACCACTGGATTAGGATTAACTGAGAAATGACTAAAATGCTGCTGATGGGTTTTTACCATCATAACAGCAGATTGTTAAAGCTTTTAACAGGGTAAAGTAGCTCTGTATGTACCTACATTAAATGTTAGACTGATGACTCAGCATGAGATGAGTCATATTGAAATACTGAACAAGCTTCAGTTACCAGTTCGAACCCTGAAGAAAGCATTTTTAATTCAAGAAGTAAATTATGATTACTAGCATCATTTGAAGGAAATTACTTATTCACTGGAAGCTGATGTGAATACTGAAAGTTCTTAGGGGAAATTATTTCTATTATTTTTTACCATACATTACAGGAATTTTAAAACTTTCTGTCCCAATAGAATCTCCCAACAGATTGAAAGTTTTAAGGATTATCTCCTGCTAAATAAATCTGAAAAGTAAAAGACATTCACTGTCCAGAGGAAAAAAGGTGCTTCTTTGTAGACATTTTTCTATAGGGACATGGCAGTAGAAAAGTATCATAATTATTTAGTGATATTTTTTGCTATTTTATATAAACATATATACTTTCTAAAATTCAAATTCTTATCAACATTAGGAAAAAATACTTTTATACAGAAATTTTCATATGGATAGATTAGATTAACAAATACATTGACATTTTTCTTACATTTCCTAATTCAATAAAATCTATGAATATCTTGACAGTTTTGAAATCCAGAAGAATATCACATATAGGCTAACTTTTGGGGGTTTTCTGGTTGACAGATTTATTGTTAAGGAAAGCTTGATAACCTTATTACCTTTTTACTCCTGAACTGCGTATTCTATGTGTAGGTTGTGTATAATTTATGCTTTTGAACAAGACACAAAGAATATTATATTCATACAATAAGACCATAATAAGGATAAAAATGGTTTATAAGATATTATCATTACTATGCAAAATATTCATACTATTTACCACCTCAGTGTTAGCTCTACCCCTCTCTTCAGAGACCTTTATTGTCAAATAAGCACTTCACTTTTTACCCTCTTTTTCTATCAGTTTGAGCTGTAAAATATTTTGAACATTAAATTCAATATTCACAGATGCACAACACATACTGCTTTACAGTGACAGTCTGAATCCTGTAACTGTGTTTTTTCTTTCTTGATCATCATTTTGCCTAAGTAAAGTTCCTCCAAAGGAACGAGGTACACACAGAGGAGGTTTGCACACTATTTATGTTCCAAGTTTCCGTTGTAAAAGTTCGAAGTAAAAGTCAGCCCTTTCTCAAGAGTCAGCCCTACTGTGAGATCTTCTCTTGCAGATGTTTCCCTAGCACAAAATTTCTTTTAGAAATATTAAAATGACATTAAAATCAGTTCTTCACAAAAAACAACTCTAAGAAATCTTTATAATCACCTATTTTCTGCAAGAGGATATTTTGTCCCAGAGTTGTATGCATGTGTGCATATATGTAACTTCCAAAACCCAGCAAGAACAGATATCCCTGTTTTTTACTAGTGATACATCAGTGGCATTCCTAATAATAACCACGGTTAAATGACGACCATGGCCTTAGACAATCCTAGTGACAAATACAGTAAACAACACAATGATGCTATCTCAAGATCTTTGCCTGTAATGTAAAATGAACTGAACAAGAGAAATAATAGTTTTAACATCTTGTAAATTCTTAAAACTTCATAATTCTATTTCTATCAACAATACAAAACCATGTTTCTGCTCCAGCAATTCACTCATTGACAACTTCAATCTTTACAAATGACAACAATTTATACAACTGATCTTTACATATGACATTCAAAACTTGCCCAGAAAATGACGATTTTTTTCTCAATGAGAAAATATATTTTATTCACAGAGCAAGCAAACTATTTGCATTAAAATTTCCTAAAAAAGAAAATGAATATACAAAGTTATACATGTTGGAAAATATGCATTTAAAGTCTCCAGTGTAAACATTATATGCAGTATACAGCAATTACTAATAACCACGTTATTACTCTATAATATAATTTTTCTGAGGGATAATAAGTCATTCTTAATACATTGCTACTTCAGTATCAAAAGAACAAAAAGATTTCTTTGTAATATTTCCCACAATCATAAGCATGTAAGTTGTAAGATACAAGCATTCAAACAATAATAATTAGTTTCCTTAAAAATTAAGTGAAACAAAAAAAGTAATAATGTGCCATAAGAAGACACCATAGTGTAAGCAATCAAGCAATGATATTTTTATATATTTAAACATTTTATATGTTTAATATTACTTCCAAGATTACCTCCCCTCCATGCCATTATAATGCAGATGCATAAGGGAATAAATCCCCTTATTTTCCTTCCATACTATTTTTGTTGCAGTTATCTTTATCAGAAATTGTAATTTCTTACCACTCTCTCCAAATCTGATCTTACTCATTTGATCTGTTGTGGAACAGAAACTAGGCTACAACATTTCCAGCCCCAAGACTCTTCTACAGAAAAATAAAGAACAAAGAATTTTCCAAGAAGGTGTAAGCTCAGATAAAGGAAACACCACTCATAAAGTTTTATTGTGAATCCTTGCTGGAACACTTTGGTCCTGCCCTTGAGATGCATAGCTAGAACATGGATCACAATGACTTTTCTGGACAACTCATAATGCCTCTTAATATACCATGATCTTGTTTGGAGAAGCATCATAGAGTCTCTAAAGAAATGCAAAGTTATTCTTTTTGAAGACCACTTGGAGCAAAAGTATTTTGAACCTCTCTATACTACAAATATAAAATACTTTTAAAGCATTGCTATCCTGCTAGACTTGGATGCTTTAATGAAAATTCTTGTTAAGAGATGCAGAAAGCAGCCATATCACATTTCATTTAAAGTCGTATTTTTTGGATTGGGTTATGAAATTTAAGTGAAACCTAATTAAATGAACATACATATTACATCATCACACACCTTCTCAGAGTATTTTTTATCAGTATTTTAACTGTGATGTGCAGAAATAACCCAGTAAGAGAATACCTTT
Source organism: Scolopax mira (assembly GCA_004320125.1). Classification (NCBI taxonomy): domain Eukaryota; kingdom Metazoa; phylum Chordata; class Aves; order Charadriiformes; family Scolopacidae; genus Scolopax; species Scolopax mira. Next base: position 41,173 of record BJBW01001133.1, read on the forward strand.
GAGTACTCTGTCACTTGACATGCAAATATATAACATTAATGGCAATCGTCAAAGAATCAACCAACTACAATTACATAACATTTTGGCCTTCTCCTTTCTCATAGAGGAGGAGCTCACTACTTCCCACAGCACCCAGCTCTGCATGATAGCTGCATTCTGCTGCTGGAGAAATTTTTTGCATCATGGATAGCAAAACCAAACGGTATACAATTCAAACAGCATTCCTGTAAAATCTCTCTTGCCCAGATATTGGTCTTAATATTAATATTGCTAATATTTAAATACAAAGAACATTAAGGTCTGATCCAAACATCTCTTCTTAATTTCAAGACTTGCTTCAGATCCACAACTTTTAACACATTCCACAACAGATCTCTCTAAGCAATTAAGTATTTTGATATCAATACTATATAAAAACTAATTTACATCCTTGTTTTTCCTTTAACTAATACAAACAATTTGCTAATGTGACAGATTGAGAGTCCCCTATCCTGAGAGAAGAATGAAAGCAATTTGAATCTGCAGATAACTACATATCACGTCAAATGACCTATTATAATTGCAAAACAATTTCCAAAACATGTGGTGCTCTTAAACTCCTATATCTTTGTGTAACTTACTCATCATGGCTAAAAGTCACCCCAAACTGATTAACTTCAGTAATGCTTCTGTGACACATTCATATCTGTATCTCCATCTATTTCAGTTCTTCATAGAAAATAATTCAGACTAAATACCCAGAATTGCAAAGTTTCAAACACCTAAACGTCAATGAATCAAAACTGAAAATACAGTATTTTTACCCTGGGAACTGGCTTTTCTCATAAAAGCTAGTATACTTAAAAAGATTCACAAACATATATTTTAGATGACCTTTTTACTGAGCAAAAAGCACACCTTGGAAAAAATTCAATCACAGTATTTCAGGTCTTATTTCAGGCCTCAGTTTCCACATCCGTTAAATTAAAGGACTCTTTTAGTCATAGTTAGTCAAAATGTTTAAATATTTATAAACTGTAGGATGTTATATTTATGCATCACTTATGCACAAATTAACAGCCTGCTAGTTTCGGCGGTGTTTTTTAAATGTAAATGGCTTGTAAATGGATGAGGCAGTGCTCAGTTCCACTCAATCCAGCACCACTTTTCTTAATGATTTGGGGGGCCAAGTGAAGTGGCAGATTTATTGACAGGTATGTCTGTACTTTAGGGAAAACAAGTATTACTCAAGCTGCAGATAGGATTCCAGGCAATATGACTGTCAAGATAATACCCATCCCAAAGACACCAACCAATACAAGTTCTGGTTATTTTACAGATCTCCATCATATGTATTTTTCCAATCAACCACATCACATTTAGCTGAATTAAACTCAAAACCCCAATTCAATTTTCAATACTCCTTTCCCTTATTGTAATCTAGGTACTTCTAAAAAAAAAAAAAAAAAAAAGCAAAGCAAAAATTCACAGACATAATATAACAGTTTGTTGCCCATCACAGTCGTGCTTATTTATAAATAGCTGAACAGGAACAAAGAATAATCTCAGCAAGAACTGAGTTGCCCTTTAAATGAAAATACCAGCAACTGTGTATGCAGTAGGAAGTCTCACTGCCAAACATTATCATGACTCATCTACTTTCCTTTTCCAATACTATTGTTCTTTTCTCTATTTAAATGCAGTATGGATAAATCCTACACAAGCTGCATGCAGCATTAAAATCCCCCTTTCTAAATCCGTAGTTTTTAAACTGTAGTTCCACGTTTGCATCCATAAAGTTACCCAGCATAATCACCGTGGTTACAAGGTTCCTTCAGGCAAACGGTACATCTGTAAAATTT
>BJBW01001133.1:43680-194691 GCA_004320125.1 Scolopax mira
TCACCTGCCTCTGCCACCTCTCAGCCCTTCCCAGTGTTTATCAACATTCCCCACCTCACCCTAGCAGGGGGCACAGCCGGGCTGGAACCGGAGGAGGTTTTTTCTCCTTCACTTGCATATTTCGCTGCAGTTGCACAGAGCTGATGGCACAGAAGGTCTTAAAGTCGCCACTCAAAACTCATTACGTTTATCTATGGGCATAAAAACACACTTTGGAAAGCTTCACCCCCCCCCTCCTCACAAAGTGGGGCAAGGGAAAGGAGAAGAAAGGATAAGATGGTAGGATAAGAAAGGAAAGCTTAAAAAAAACCCAAACAACACCTTTTATTTTTTCTTAAATCTGTTCAATAATGCTATCTCTTATTAAGCACAAATATCTCCTATTCCTGGGGAAATTAATATGAAGAATACTACCTCTGGCCCAGGTTTTTGTCCGCAGACCCTGTGTGAATGCACAATTCACTGACAGTAAAAGAAGCTCTGAGAATTTATGCATAGAATCTATATTACCTAACAAACCTTCACCCTCCAGCCCAGCAACCTCTGGGCAGCCACCCCCCACACACCCCCTGTAAGCAACTTCCAGTGCTTGCAGCATTCACGCAGTATTACTGGAAGAGATTTAACCCCCTACCTACCAGTGCCAGGGAGCTGGATCAGAAATACCCTTTGGTGATTGAAACAGTCTCAAGGCAGAATTGTAACAAAAATTACCCGCTAACCCTTTCACCACATACAAAATCATCCCACACACGACCTGTGGATGCCCAAGGACGCTCCATCCTGAGAGCTGAAAATCACTATGATAAGATCAAAATGCCTTTTACTCATGGTGACAGAGGACTTCAGTCTGGACAAAGTCTCCATCAATATTCAATAAAAGAAATTGCAACTGTTCTTTAGCATCATAAGCATCAGCCTCAGCAATACTTACAACTGTGACTTACTTATACAATGGTGAAACTTATTTTCTTACTAAAACAGCAATGAATTAGCATTCCATGAGCTGATCTTCTGCCTCCCCCATTATATGTTGGCTGTTGTGTAGATGCTATGGCTATAACAGAACTGTAGAATTCATGAGCTTTTGGAATTAATTACTGAATTAGTTTCTAGATACAGCTTCAGTTACAAAGAAAGGAGCAACAAAGTAAACTATTTTAGTCTTAATAACGCATCTATTAACGCATAGTATTCACAGCCACTGCTCTTTATGAAATCTGAGCTCAAAATGATGACTGCTATTTAAATACTCCACAGTCACCAGTCAAAGCATGACCATCAGAAGACATTCATCTCTAGAAGTTCTCATGTTAGTGATGCTAACTTTCCAAAAGAGGCCAGGAGCAATTTTTTACCTAAAGTTGTCAGACTTCAGCAATATTGAATCAGAAAGTTTTCCATGACTATTAAAGTAGTTGTGCTCAAGTTCTTTAAAAGGAATGCTCTGTTTCTTCATTTGAATCAGTTGGAGAAATTCGAAAGGGAGATGTGCTCTTATTTCAATTTGAGCTAATTACATTCAATACAAAAAATGGGGGATTTGCAGCAGAGGACATAAAGTACCAGTGATCTGTCAAATCTCCCATGTTACACATTTGCAAGTATCTTCGGCTTCAGCCTGACCCCAGGAGGCACCACTTGCCTGTTGCCCCTGTGCAGATGACCAGGAGGAGGTGGTTTCCACATATGGACCCAGTACCATGTCTGGGCAGGGAGAGACTCACCACCTCCTTGTCTCACTGGACGTTCCTGATGAAGAGGTTTCATTCCTTTGCCATCATTTTATTCTACAGGAATCACGTGTATGGGCTAAAGAACAATGGAGCATCAGTCCCATAACTGCCACTAGGCCTTTTCCCCCTAGCAAAAATAACTCCTATGGTAACATACAGCATTAAAACAAATTAGGAATTTCAGATTGCTTTTTTGGTTGGTTTTTTTTCTTTTTAAGAACACTCTAATGGCACATCCTTCTCCATCTGAACTCACTCTCTAAAGATGACTCATCATGTTGCTGGTTATGTAAGACACCTGAATGTACCAAATTGTCCACTGCATCAAAATACGGCACAGGAAAAAAAACCTCAGTTAATACAAGGTGGTCCTTTAGGAGTACACTAGTGGTGATGTGGAATGGTGTCATTTACTATGAATGCAGAAAAAATGCCTTTTCAAATGACAGCTGCAGTTTTGAGCACCAAAACCGAAAGACTTTATAATCTTGCAGTTGGCAGTACACTGTCTGAAGGACAGAAAATAAAGATTTTTCCAGAAAAAAAAAAAGAAAAAAAAAGGAAGGGAAACCATGGAATTCCAGAAAGAGCTACGCAAAATGAATCCTAGCCAAAAGCTTGAGCTGCCTCGCAGAAGAAACCCCTGCCTTATAGCTAGTGCTTGTTATCCTTTGGTCCCAGATCCAAACCTCATTGATCTTTGTGCTGTGCATCAGACTGGTGTTCCAGCAGATGTCTGTTGAGCTCTCAAGCCACATGGTTTTGCTTGGTACACAATCTAACACAGAGTGTATGGAAAGTTTCAGAACTGTAGGCCAGACGGGATTTTATCTTACAAGACTAATGGAAGAGTACCTTTACAGACACAAAACCTGCATGGACATTTTTCCATGGGTTGTACCCATTTATCCTGTCACAGAAGAAGGAGCTGTTGCCTTCAGAAAAGCTGCCCTCTATTCTCATGGGTGTGAAGGGATGCCTGAAACAGTGTCTCGTAGGTAACCATTTTTCTCTTCATTCACGCCAAAAATGCAGTCAGACAGGGAAGACTGATCACCAGAAAAGCTTTTATATCACTTTGTCTAACAGATTGCCTCATGCAGTGCTGATGGTTAGCAGGATAGTGGACAATTACTGCCATAGAAGTAATGCTGGTCCACTTCCTTCCTCACTGGCCTAAGTGGCCTAAGAGCAAGTAAAACTGATTAAGCATTCAGAGGTGTGAAGCCCAATAAAAGGTGGTGATTTGGTATTTTATAGCTCATTTAACCAGTTTCAGTTTCTGCTGTATAATTTCTGCTCATAGGAGCTCCTTAGCAATTGGAGAGCTTACTCAAAAGCAACGTAATTAATTCTGGAATTAGTGATATGGACAACTTCATCAGAGATGCAGTAGACCACTTGAAGATGTTACATCAAGACTGGATGCCTTTCTGACTTATATGTTGCAGCTTAGTCATAAGTTAAGGACTAAAAGATAAATTTACAAAATTAATTTATGGTCTGCGTTATGCTAGCTGATATATATCATTCTCTAAAATCTTTAGACATGTTTAATTTGTTTTCTCCTCAGCTTTTATTATGCCCCAGCCTTTTAATTTCAGTTTTAGTGTGTCATAGATAAAAGTCACTAGCAATTTACTGCACAGTTCTTTCCTTGGATCAGATACCTTCCAAAGAACTTTTTATCCATAAAGGGCAGAACTTTTTCTAAACTTCTCTCTCCCTTCATTAGAGACTTCACTTTTACCTTCTACTAAAGGGTAGCAGAGCTCTCTGCAGCATCTTGGCATGGCCTTCCAGGAAGGATTTGAAAGAACTTTCCTCTCCTGTGCACGGGGATACTCCATTTATTGAGCCATGATGAAAGGTACAGCCTCTCTCACTGGGAGCCTGCAAGGCTGTGAGGTCGGCCCTCTTGTGCTCAGCAGTCCTTCTCCTCTCTCCTCAAAGCCAAAGTCACTTTCTTACACAGGGACCTCTCTGCCACCTCTTCTGAAGAACCCACCACTGATTGTGTTGGAAATTGATGATCTGGTAAGGCATTTTTTTCACAGAGGTCATGCACTTCTTTAGTGCTGAGAGAGGACAGACTGATGAGGAAGAGCCTGGCCACTGTAGGCTGGGCTCATGAGTCATCCTCTCCTAAAAGTCACACAAAGACTGGATCAACTTGTAAGTAAGGGCATCTATTGCTCTCTCCCTGCTTTATCATGGAATCTAATGAGCAGCCCTTTGCAGTCCTTGATTTTAAGGCATCTTTATTAAGTTTGCAAAAAAAAAAAAAGTGTCTGTCCATTTCTGCAGTACAAGTCATACTTAAACTGCTGCCACAATATTTCTTACAATAGCCTTGGATGCATTTCTGCAGCAGTCTCCCCTTTCAGAAGAAAGACTAAGTCTGGTGATTATCAGAGAGCCTCTGAGAGGCAGCCACAGAGAAATCTTAAGGCATGACAGGGCAACAGCTACAGAGCTCATTAAAACTAAAATTACCCAGGTTTTATTTTGCAGCCCCTATGACTCTAAGAATTCTCGGGAGATAACTCAGATGCAGCAATGTTTGCCGTGAAAACAGTGCAATTCTATGAAGCGAAGGGCATGCTCACATAGTTCATCACCATGTGGGGACCAGAGCTACACACCATTTTGCCCCTGCAACTTGGGGAAATGGTCAAGTTCCCAGATCAGCTTGGTAGGGGTTTTTTTGGTCCTGCTTGGAATATAGAACTATTAAATACACCAACCAAAGGATCCTGAGACTCTCTGTAATTCATTGAGAGTATAAAAACATGCTTACATTTTTTTTATCATCCAAATGCATAAAAGAAATTTACCATCCTACTAACATACCCTTTATCTTTTCTCTTTACCTATTGAACATCATCAGCGCACTTGGCACTCTATAAACATATAAATTGATATTACCTCTCCACTAAAGACTTCATGATCTATCACAACTATGTCTTAAAAGTTGTCACTGGTATAAGAGCACATGTTTGTTTCTTAATTTCCTCACTTTTTAATTTAAATTCTCAGTGATAACATTATACATTTTGCTAGCACCTTTTAAATTCATGGTGGTAGAGGAAAACAAAAGCAAGCTGCATAAATAGATACATACATTCAAATCTTTAAATGCATGTACATGCATCTATGTGTACATACTCCTGCTAATAAATTCACTAGCATATAAACAGAGCAAGAGTTGTAAAATTAAAAAATTACTTTTGATACATATTATTTAATCTTGATTGACGTAACATTTGAGTAAACTAATCCTGGTTGGGTCAACCAGCCTTACATATATACTCATTTATTGTACACAATATGGCATGAGGTTCCTCTCAATGAAAATTTTAAAACAGATGATCTCCCTTTTTCAGGGAAAAAATATAATTATTTTAATCCATGTGCCTTACTAATTTGCCATCTATCCTCATGCCCTCAAAGTAACAGATTTATTTATTTATTTAGTGCAAAGTACGGAGGCTATCAACTATAAAAGAGACTACAAAACACATAAAGAAATCAAAGAATATTACTAGTCTTGTTTTTTTCCATCTGGCTACAGAACAGTAGGCATTAGACAATGAAAAGTTAAGTCAGCATCTATTGTGTGCCTTTCAAGAAATTCCACATTGCTGGCCTAACTAGTATGAGAAAAGCAAAAATTATGAGTGCATTTTTTTCTTATCTCATAACACATAATTTTTTCTCTTTGTTTGCAACAGACACTTTAAGTTCATTGGGAAGTCAACGAAAGAAAAACTGACCCATAAACATGTAACAGAGAAGGGGTTTTGTTGTTATTGTTAAGAACGCAAAATAAGTTCCTATGAGCTCTCTCCAAACTTGCACTCAGGCAAAAAAACCCAAAAAACAGTCTTCCTAAACAAACTAGACATCTGAGCCATTGTAATTGGCTATATGAGAAAACACCTCTTGAGGGCTGCTATTTGAGGGCTGCTATTTGAGTCCTTCATACCATGGTGTCCCAGGAGGGTTTATGCATTTACAGTCAGTGTTGAAAAAAAAAAAAAAAGTAGCCAAAATGGCTAAGGACTACCCCATGGTGGCACACCCAGCCCAGCTGAGGTAGGTTATCTGGGTGATGCTGATGCTACTGTGTGCTACTAAGTCAAGTTCCTTCCTCTCTACCTCCTTCTACAGGCACAAATGGCTTCAATGTGCAATACAAATTTGCTGTTTCCTTAAAAGCAAAAAGTACAAGCTGACTCTGAATCGCAACACAGCAGTTAGTCAAGAAAGCATGACTTTCACAAAAGTATCACATCACAATACCCCTTGTTAGCTCTGGTACTAAATCTTCATTTCAGCAAAACACCGGAGTACCTCGCTAGAGCCCTCAGGACACTTACGCAAGCTTGTAGTACAATACAGCATCTCAGTCTTTTACTGGTTTGACCTCAAACATATAGCCATAGAATGGTTTCTTATAATGTTTATTTAGGATTTTAATGTGTGGCTGTACAACTAACAGATCTACACAGTTCTATATGAACTAATATGTCAGCATGGCTAGTGTTTTATGTTAGCAAAAATGAGAAGCTGTATGAGACTACCACAAGAATGTTTCCCAGATCATGTTGACAATAAAATTTTATACAACAATGCTGGTGCATTTAACATCAAACTTATGGATTAAATATGTCCCCAGAACATTTAATGTATGCAAGTCATTTATCATTATCTGTTTTAACAAACTGGTAATCTTTATGCTATTAATTCAGGCAAATGTAGGAGTGTTTACTGAGTGTTGGAGAATTATAAGGCTATGTTCAGACAGAAATAACCACAAGAAAACTAAAATGAATATTGTTTAATGTAAAAGTATGCCATCCTACTCAGCTCTCAAAACAAACTGCTAAACTGTCGTCGGCCTTCTGTTTTTCAAAAAGTGATTGTTAAGCTAATCTGTCAGGCCTATTTTGCATTTCTATATTTACTTTTTATCACACACTTAGAAAATAATCTTAGTGGGCTCCAAGAATGCATTCAGAGAAGATCTGGACATTTTATGATTGCAAGATGAAAGGTAGAGGTTTTTCCATTTTTTCTTCATTTTTGTTTCTTTTAAAACGTCTTCCCACTTTGCTAATTGCTCTTTACTGAAATCTTATTTTCCTTTCCACCTAGCTCTGACTTCTTCATTCTTCACCTCAGTGTACTACTCTTTTTTTTCCCAGTATACCCTCTGCTTATCATTCTTCACCTCCTTCTTCTGTCTCTGCAGTTAACCAACCCCTACTCAGCGCTGACATACCACACAGACGAGGTGTGAAGGAAAGGTAGTTGGGCTGAGAACTGTGCCAACAAGAGTGAATACCAGATGATGAGAAACCAAGGCGAGGGTGGTATATCTCAGCAGCTGATTCTGAGTAGATGACGTGAGATAAAAACATGATATACCTTGTACACTGGCCCTGTTGTACATTTCATCTCAAAAAGCTAAAAACCGGAGCCAGCCTACTGAATATTTAAAAACCCACAAAATTTATCCCAGAAGATGGAGATATTCCCATCACTCATCCTGTTCATTTAAGAAAAGAAATTGCTTTTTACACATGCATGCTGAGCGGGGTATGATGCTAGAATACAAAATCAGAGAATTTTTCCTGGGGAGGGAGGCAGCAGAAGTATGGAGAACCATTTTGTCAAATGGGCAGAGAAGAGGAACTATGACAAAGTGTTTAAAAGATGGGTAAGAGTCTGGATGCACTTTTTCTGTATCTGCCTTACAGTCTGATAAAAAAAAATCCCACATGATGGACAACTTTAACAGGCAATTGCATTGGTGTTAATGAATGTATTAAAAAAAACCAAACACACACAACACATTTTTTCTTTTTCCTTTTTAGCAAGGAAAATGTAATCTTTTAATGATTAATTTTGTTATTAGGAGACTAAGTAACTTCTAATCATTTTAGCAATGATATCATTGCATCCCAAATGGTGCAAATAATTCACTGACTGTAGCAGAACTACAGCAAACTGTGAGCATCTGGCCTCCTCTGCTTTGATCAACATTTTCAAAGCCTACTTGAGAAAGATGGATGCTTATTCCTATTAAGAGAACAATGAGAACCGTGTTTCCGTGTATCCAGAGAAAAGGCAGTAACACAATTTTCAACATTCAATGGAAGTTAGTGGTCTAACTTCTATTTGTGACTTCAAACATCTCCCCAGTGAGATTCTTTGGGTGAATAGAGTTATGGGGTAATCTCCTAAACTGGAAAAGAATCAATAAGCTAAATGAAAAACATTTACCTTAAACTCTAATTTAAGCCCTGAGTTGATGGAATTAAAAATGTTGTATCCTTAATAGCTGTACAGAAATAAAAAGGTCTCAGCACTAACTGATAAGGCATAAAGAGCATGGAGCTAAAATTTCTATCTAAAATCTCATGTCAACTCTATATTCAAGTGAAATATAATACATGTTTTTAAATGGGCTGGGACATAGAGATACTCAGAACATAGGTCACTGTGCCTGGCTTCTTCTTATAGGTCTAATTAAAAAATAGTTATCTGAGTCAGAGCAGCATTTCACTTCAAGTTTCATCTGTACACAGATTTGTTAATGGAAATCAGCTCAGTGAAAAAAGTATGTGTTCTTAATGAGTTCCACACTTTCTAATATAGAAAATCACCAGTATAATATATTGGTTGTTGAGGGTGATATAACAACTACGACACAGGATAATAAACAATCTTCAGTATATGAACTACTTGAAATTAATAACTTCAATAATAAATTCTATACTATTCTCATAATATTTAGTAACTGCTTCCAATATAAGCTCTGACTCAATTGATGCACAGAAGCTTTTGTTATTTGTTAGATGAAATTTCTTATATGCCACTGTAAGGCTTGCTTAAGATTTGGGTTCATGTTATCATTTTTATATATCATAAAGAGAAGCACTTTTTTGGGAAATCACTGAAAATGTGCATGTGAAATAATCAAGAAATAACTGGAAACATCCAAGTGACTATTTTAATGATTATCAAATCACACTTTGGAGACATTTAATCCTAACCATTTTCCTTTGAAAAAACCCAAGCCCATAAAATGCAAATGCACCTGTCATTTATTGGTAGGAGTTTGTTATGGGGATAAAGAATTGTACGTTTAAGTGAAAGATGTGGTTTTAACTAAAACCAGCATGGTTCTAATAATCAAATTCTTACTAACACTAGAATGAAACAAGGCTAAATTATACCATGGAAAAGATGAATTTTCAACTGGCAGAGCTATGTAGTAACATCATTTGCCAGCAGTATTTTTTAAACAGATATGGAGATGCATTATGTATAACACAAAAATAAGTAACAATCATCAAAATAAAATAAAAACCCCTGAACTTTAGTACAGGAAGATGAAAAAGTAATTTTCGTACTTTCTCATAAGATGGGAATGATGAATATCACCTTTTGGAATTATCAGTAAAAATGCCTGTATATGTAAATGAATACAACTTGAATGTTATAAAATGGTTTCAGTGCCTGCAGGTGTTGCTCCCCACAGAAAATCTAGTTTATCTCTAATTATTAAGGCTAGTTTGTTCTTTTTTTTCTTTTCCCCTGATTGTTTGATTTTCCATGTTAGCTAAGTTAACACATTTGCTTCTCACTTACATGTGGACCTGTTGTCTGATATATTTCACAGATTTCTGCTCCATTGACAGCTATTCTAGGTGCATTCAGAGCTATTTTAAAGTGGGAAGCTGTTAACATGGCTTTCCCAGACAGGCCAGTTAAGACAATAGTTTCCAATTTATGAGAATCTGTAAAATATTCCATCTTTAAAAAAACTCTCTTTTTTTTTTGCATTTTAATCATATTTTAAAAATATTAACATTCATGGAAAGACTGTTATCTTACTAGATAATATTTTTTAAGTACAGAAATTATATTACTATTAAGGATTAGCATAAAATTGAAGTATCTTTGAGTATTTTGTACTGTAACAGGGAAGGTTTTTGGAAGGAGTAAAAATTAACCTCTAAAGCTCACTGGGTTTGCATACAGCGCATATGGAGTGTATATGGAAACTGTAGTCTGTAAAAATGAAGCCTGCAGCAGCGTGCAGTATGACAGCCCGCCTGTGCAAGCAGGGCAGTCTTCTCAAACTGAATATTTGACATTACCAAAATTAAAGACCAAGAGTGCCACAAAAGAGGTAAGTGCAAAATTTGAGTGGCAGTCCTTGGATGGGGACGTACCCATGGAGGCTCCAGGGTGACACAGATGCAGAGACGGTCTGATGGAAGCTCACACTAGAAAAAGCCTAAATATGCTTTTTTTGTGGGGCCCTGGAAGCAGGCGATAGCATTCCTGGCTGACTCCCACTCGGTATTTCCTTTTCTCCACTGCAGACTGCTGCAATTTGGCTCAAAATACAAACCCAGAGGGCTGGCTCAAAGGTATTTTGGGGGGTTTTAGATAGACTCAACGTACATTGTATAAATGAATCTCAGCCCTGCTGTACAGCAACACTTTTAACATTCACATTGGTTTTGGAATGAACCTCTGCCTCTAAAAGTGTTTTTTTCTCCCATCATCTTTCATGACCTACCATTATCTTTTGCTATACAGCGGGATTTTATTAATTAATTTAGGTTTAAAAAAAAACTCCATCAAAGAGAAGCCACAGTCAACTCTGATGTAAACAAACTCCACAGAAATCAAAAGCATTTGTTTCACAAACCTAAGGGCAGATTTCGATCCTGCATAAATCCCAATGACATCTGGATTTGAGGAAAGAGAGATGAGAGAACCCTGTAAGAACAGCACAGAGCTCTTCCCTTTGCTCACCCTTGCTTTGCTTCCTTCATCTTCCTTCTCATTTTCTCCTCCTTCCATCCTCTACACTTTTTCACATAGCACACGTACAGCTGGTCAGCTTGGACAAGTCACACTTCAGTTATTCCAATTGAGTTTATTTAAATAATTAATTCATTTAACATATCGTTATTGATTGGTTTATCAGACTTTACATTTCGAGGATCTTTTTACAGAAAGAGCTGTCTTCAGTTGAATTAACAAACCCGTTCCCTTCATTCTAACTTTCTAGGGATTCTTTAATATTTTCTTCTTTGCCTCTCCTAATGTGATCGATGCAATGCAATTCTCTCTTTGAGGCAGTTCAAGTCTTTTTCATGGAGATTTATCCCCTTACATACACATGCAATATATATTAGGATATGTATTTACTATTTGTTTATAGTAAGTAATAGATGGAGAATAAAATGAAGCAAATACCTAGTTTTGTAAGGCGAGAGCTTCTGCCTTAACTAGCTGCTACACTTCATAGCAGGCATTGTAAGGCCACCTGTGGATCCATTACCATTTATCTATAATTTAGCCTATTAGCCTTAACACTATATGACATAAGTCTCTGCTTGCAACATATGTTGGCAGTTTCACTCTGTGAGGTCCATTTACTGAATCTAAAGTGTTAGCACACAGCAAAACTGTGCAGTGTATACACAGAAATCCCTAGAGTAACGTTGTATTTGTAATATGTGTTGCTGCTTGATTTCTTTTGAATTAGACAGGTTTTAAATTCATGATTCTGAGATGTATGTAATTGCTTCATACATTACCGTGCTTATTGCGCTCAGTGTGTAATGCACTGTAGACCAGAAATTCGGAACTGTTACTTGCTATGTTGCAGTTTAGAAAGTCATATAAAAGAAAAAGAAGGGAAAAAGCCCCAAACAAACAAAAAAGATGAAAGAAGAAGGAGGAACTCAATTTTTCTCGAAGTCAGCAGGAGTTATAACCAAAGTAATCAGTACTTAACAGAGTAATGAAACAGCCTATTAAATTTGCAGTTATGGGGAAATGTCTGACATGTCATGACTAACTCAAGCTCATCATGTTGGCTTTTTAAAGTCAACCCCAAAGAAAGTCTGGAAAGCAATCCGTTTTTTTAAAAGAGAATGTTCTTTAAAAATACTTTTTAATGCTTTGTTTAATAAAGTTAAGACCGTAGATGTCACTGTATCAACTATTGCTTAAGCAAATACTATTAATTGGAATTGCACCAGTATAGCCAGATTAGTTATAAACAACAGAATTGTAACATGAACATAACCCAATTTCCATTGGTATTGGATTTAACTAATCAACCAAATCTAAGAACATTTGGACTCAAAGTACGTAGCCAGCTGAACTGAAGGCTATGACAAGTGACTGTAGACATTGTGAAGATCATTACTCATACTTCACATGAAACATTTTTTCACACTACAATGCGGAGACGTGAAAGGCTTAGGGCATACCTTCTAAATCCTTTGCTATCAAATATAGACTTGGCTCTGTTATTTCAAATTCCAAAGGTGAGGAGTCAACAGACCTATAAATATTCCTTTGATATATGGGAACATTTTTTTCATGTGCAACACAGGACAATTGATTAATTACTATTTGCTAAAGTATTGATTTAGACCTCTGGATAAAATTTGTTCAGGGATAGAAGCATGTGCTTTTGAACTTGAACCACCATACGTTGACGAATAAATATTTGGCCTTAAATTAACTTGTGAAGTTCTGCATCAGCATTTTATAATTGTAGTGCATATTTCATTTTTATTGGCAAACCACAACTCATTAGAATAAAAGTCTAATTTATACATAGCCAAATGGTACAATTTGTCAAATAGGAACATATGCACTTGGAAATAGTCAACCTTTTTCCAGTAATGTCAGAATTTTTTACCATTCTTGAAAGGGAGAGGTAATGAGTTTTAAATTTTCTAGAGTTCATATGAATAGCTTCAGGAGCCAAATCTTTTATTCTGTGTTTCTGTGCCAGCAGATGGTTCCTTCAAAACCAGTCTTCCAGTTTTCACTCTTGAAATAGTACTCCATGCAAGATTTCTGGTTCTGGCAGCAGAACATCCAGATTTTATTTTATTCTTCCTTCAATCTTAGGAATTTCTCTAACTCCTCATGAAAAAAAACAAAAACAAACCACCACAAGACCATGCTATTCCTTTGAGCACAGAGAAGGGAACTGTAGAGAAGAAAATTATAATGCAGAATTTTAAAAGTAAAATGATAAGGAGGACTTATGAAGAATGAAGAAAAGTTGTAATGTTATGAATCAAAATGAAAATCAAAAAGGAAAAAAAGATTTATTTTTGGTCAGATTTTTGACAGGCACTTTGCTGGGAGCTGTGAAGATGATAAATTATTCCAAATAGTCTTTGGCAAAAAAGGATAGGAAATGTGAGGTTTGAGAGCCAAGAAACTTAGAATATAGTATTACAATGGCTTTCTAAATCGAGTTCCTCACATAAAAAAATGCTCTCCATTCCAGTGAGATGAGTTGCAGTGTGCTTGTGACTCCTGTCTGAACATCTCTTTCTAATTTCCAAAATTATTAAAAAACATTAAAGCTAAAATCACCATTTTTTTTCTCTTCAGAATTGAACTACCTGAAGATTCTCCCTCTCAAAACCTGCTTATTTTTGTGCATTTAATTTTACTTAAATCCATACAGTAAAATTTATTAATTCATACTCTTTTTATAGGAACTATTAAAAAAAAAAAAAATCAGTTAGATATTCTATACCAGAACTTATTTTTGAAGTACTCTATATGGCTATAATTATAATAGTCTATAATTTAAAAGAATATAAAAGTAATTTACAAAAGTGCTTGTAGCTTTGTTTACCAAAAAAACTTTTAAAAGCAGTATTATTTACTCAAAACTATAACAAAATTGCTTTCTCATACATCCTGACAAATAAAGCAGAATACATAGGTATATATACATGACTCACTAGACAGGAGCAAGACTACAGTACATTTATTGCAGCCTTTAAAATATCTCTATTCTATATTGTACAAAATGACAGTCCAAAAGTTTCAACCTAAGCCTAGTAAAGTTTTTCATCGCTGAAACCATGACCTCAACTTTACATTTTTGTTCAGAAAAATGTGTATATAGTTTTCTTGCTCTTTTGCTCTTTAAAAAATTGAATGCAATACACCGAATTTATTTTTATATCAGATTTTGCAATCTCAGCTTAACTATGAAATAGGATAATTAACAGTTAGGAATTATAATATTTGCAAAGCTTGGACATTTTCTTTTTTACTAGTTTAAAAGTATTACTCTCTTATACTCAGTATGTACTGTAAAACGTATGTTACAGCAGCTAACACTAATACTGGTGCATACATTGCATCTCACTGGTTTTAACTTTATTAGAATACCATATATGCCGAATAATATCGCTTTGGACTAATTCTATTCATTTTTGCCCCAGCCACATCGTGGAGGTTGGGTCAGAATGGGAACACAGCAGCAAGTCTTCAATTAGCCGTAGGGGCTGCTCCGAGCCCCATAAACACAAAAACAAAACCAGATGTCAGAGATCTGCAGAGGAGATTTGAGGATATCTTATGGCTCTCAGGCACATAATAAAACTCCAATGAAATTTTTAGATGAGATTGTAGGATTTAAATATCACAAAATTCTTTCATGGAGTAATTAAAGTTGTTTCTACCTCATGCAATGTCAAAAACAATTCAGCCGTCTTGAAAATGAATACTATTCCAAGTGGTGTTTGGGTTTTTTTTCCAAACCCTCTCTCTCTCCCTCTTTACCTCTAAATTAAGGAAGAGTTATAAAGCCATAATAAAACCTGAACTTCAAAGAGAATGATCCAAAATAAGATATGCCAAACTTCCAACACTACCAAAACAGATTCAAGTTATTTTTCTGTTGAATGATATTCTGTTTCGCTTTACTAACCTTCCCTTCCTTAAAAATAGCAGACAAACATTTTTAAAGCAGAGAATTTACAATCAAGACGGTGCAAAGCTATGAAGCCCCACATATATGAACGAATTCTGTAGCTTACAGTCACAAAAGTATCCTTACAGAATACTATGCCCTTGGAGGTAATTTAGGGTATCAAGATCAATGGAAGTTTTTCCATTAACTTGTACAGAATGTAGACAAAGACTTTGAGAAGAAGAAGTGTCAATGCCTCAAAAAGACTGTAAATCAAATAACTGGGTAAAAAGCAAAGCACTGCTCTGCTCAAAAATGATAAATTCCAGAAAACACGCATGCAATAAAAATCCCAGCTAATGTTGAAGTGTTAATATCAAAATATGATACCATGCTATCAAAATCCTAAAATATAATATTTATTCCCTCAAGAAAAAAACATTAACTTAACAAAAAAAACATTAACTCTGACAAACTTAAACATGTATAAAATGTATAAAAATTTGTATAAATGTATAAAAATAAGAATATAATTTAGCATTATAATATTTAATACCATCCTAAGAATTTCTTGCCCTGGTGCTGGACCTCTGAGGCCTTCCCTTTCCTTCCTCCCAAAGCCATTGCACTGGCAGTGTCTGACATTTGCTGTCCCTGCTGCGAGAGCTCAGCTTCCTACTGATAGAATTGGCTGAGTATAATCCTCATACTCAGATATATTATTTATTTAGCTTTTTTTACTAAGTAAGTTTTAAAAACCAGTATTATTTACTCAAACTTGAATCTAATTTACTATTTTTTCTAAGCTAATTTTTCCAGCAGAAACCTCATCCATGGATCTTGTTACTGATATCATCCTCCTCCAACTAATTTAATACAGGAGAACAAGTTACAGTTCTCATTCTTCCTAAAGCAAATGCTAATTCTAATTTAGCGAGGTTCACAATGGGCAATATACTAGCAAAACACATTCCTATTACAATTACATTAAATATTTCCTTTGAAGTTTAAGTTTTGTTTCCTTAAGAATTCTAAAAGTTAACCCTTATACATCATGCTATTGAGATGCAAGAATTAAGTGGATTAATTCCCACAGTAAAGCTAGAAAATACATAAATAAAAGAAGCCCCTGTCCTGGTTTGAGCATCAGAGGATTAATTTATCTTTTGTAATTTTACTTTTTAATAAGGTCTCTTGTAATGCCTGAAAAAAATGCATTTTTAGAAGACTCTAGTGCCTGAATTTGTGAAAATATTTACTTCATAGCCAGCTATGGTATGTGGGTTTCAAGGTATCAGTGTTTTCAAGTTGTCCAGATGTGGGACCAAGGAGGAAGGAGACATGGGCACTTGACCCAGGCTGGCCAACAGGATTATTTCATACCTTGAACAGAATATTCAATATGAATTAGAAAGTTTGCTGAGGATTTTTTCCTCTTCTAAGATGGCTACCATCCTAAGAATTTCTTGCCCTGGTGCTGGACCTCTGAGGACTTCCCTTTCCTTTCTCCCAAAGCCATTGCACTGGCAGTGTCTGACATTTGCTGTCCACTGCTGAGAGTGCACAGCTTCCTACTGATAGAATTGGCTGAGTACAATCCTTACATATTTTCTATTGGTATTGGATAAATACTAGTTCTTTGGTATCATTAATGATAATTATTTAGTCTTATTCTATTAAATCTGTTTAAATTTCAACCCTCAAGTTTTGTTGTTTTTCCTGATTCCCCTTCCTGGATGGGGAGGGATCATTGGGTGATAGAAAAATTGTCAAAATGGCAATAAATTGTGGGTTCTTCAAATCGTAACAGCCCCTTACTGGTATTTTTAGTATATGTTCTGTAGCAAATAATTAAAAATATTTCTCCAGAAACAAGATGGAGAATAAGACCATGCATCTGCCCACAGACAATCCTCAGAGGACTATAAGTAGAAACTTCAGCTGAATTGATACAATCGGTCCTGAAAAAATATCTCAGCCCTCATAAATGCCTACTGTTTAACTGACTTAATGTCCAAAAAATAAATAAAAGCCCTGGAAGTGTCCTATATATATAATTATCTTATAGAAGAAAATTTCTGTTTTCAATATAACTTAGAGTACAGAAGATAAAATGGCAAAGAGGATGGTAAAGTGATAAAAGCATAGTAGATAAAAGAGAGATGATCTCTCTCAAATTACCACATACCATAAATACGGTCAAGAGAAATGAGGTTTTGAATTGATACATCACAGAAGTCAGGAATGTCAAAACCATACTTTCTGAGAGTTCATTTTGAAATGTAACTAGCACTGAAATTAATCTTTGTGCTCTCCAGAAATTACATTACAACATATAGCTCAGGGATATAGTGAACTAGTTAATATCTGTCCACAGAAAGCAGAAGTGCCTGTTTCAAGTCATTAGTCAGCCTTGGACAAGAAAAAGCCCAAGATTTGTATTTATGAAGGAAGATAGGGAATATCCCTTTATTTCCCACGATCTTCATCCATCTCTTCTGCCCGATGCCTAAACTGAAAATGAATCACACCATAGATGTCACAATTTACAGTCCAGTCTTTCAGTATAAAAGTGACTGAACCGTGAGCAGTTCAGTAGCTGTTTAATATGTGGTTTATTCAGCTTCACAAAGAGAGAAAGGTGACATTGGCAACTATTTTGCCATATGATTGTTGTGCCTTTTGTTTCTAAGTCATTAAGGGGGAAACCCTATAGGTCACTTCGGTTAGTCAGTGTCTGTCAATCAAATTCAGGTCTGAGCTCAGGTTGTCCTACCACTCCTGTGCTCATATGTACACTTGATCAGGAACCTCTGGAGGAGGAACGACAGTTCCTTAATGCCTTTGAGGGCATTCTCCTTCCCCCAGGCTGGGTGCATCAAGCCTGGGAAGAGATCAGCACCAGGTATCCCACACTTAAACATTCATAAATCATTTGCACAGGCTTTGGGCCAAAGCAAACAAGCCACAGTACAGACTGGAAGTTTATGCCTGGCTTCTGCGTCTGCACTTGGCCTTGCTGCACAAAAAAAACTCTGGACCTTTAAAATATTTCTGTGACACGGACATCCTGCCTCTCACTCTTCTCTCCATCCAACTCTACAGAAAGGGTATAAACTCCTAGTACTTAAGAATGCAGGTCTTTGCCAGTGAGTTATTCAGTTCCAGCCACATGACACACCATACAAATTCTGAAAGGTCCTGATGTGATAAATAGAAATAAATTGAAAATTCTTCTAATGACCACATCCACATCGTTTTAAGTTGTGAATACATCATTCCACAGCAAAGAGAAACCCAAACTCAACATTATATTCACTCAAGAGGGAAAAAAATTGCAATTGTAAGCCAGCAAAACGGTAACGTATGCACCAGAAAGCTACTGCCTGTCAGTGTAATCTACTAGGAATATAGTTCTTAAGCTCCATCCTTCTGGGCATGTGGGAAAAAGAAGTCATTACTGCAGTGGGAAGGAACAATATCCTTCTTTAAGGTCAGAGGGGCAGCTCCTATTTGCTGGCAAATAGACTCCTTAAAGTATGATGTGATCAAAGGGACAATCAAGAACAAAGCCAAGGCACAATTGCCTGGTTTACTAACATCGCATACACAGAAGTGAATCTGATATTAAAAGAATACAGTATTAGGCAGCACAAGACCTCCAAATTTCATGCATATAGAACACATTTCTATAAATATTAAAATATTATTATTGTTATTGTGACGTGTGCTACCAGAAGGGAAAAATAGGATTACAAAGACAAGCCTGTCTAAGCACACAGTCTTATACATGATGCATTAAAAATGGAATTCTGCAACAGCTGACAGGACAGGGAAACGAGGGGAGGAGAGGAGAGGAAAGGAGAGGAGAGGAGAGGAGAAGGGGAGGGAGAGGAATGGGGACAAGGGGAAAAAGAAGAGAGAAGGAGTCAGGGAAATGTAGACCCCCAGGCACACAGCAACAATTTATTCAACCTGCCTGTTAGCTGTCAGGGTACCTCAAGCTCACTAGAATATGTTCCTGTACTGATAAAAAAAATGTCATACAGAGGTGGAAGAAAAATAGAAATGCTTGTTGAAATTTGTGGTCAGAATCCATAATCTCTATTCAGCAATGCCTAGTAAATGGAAAAAGAACAAGCAGCAGTAAATACTTTCTACCTGACCTTCAGCTAGGGTTTTGTTACTATTGTTGGGCTTGTTTGAGAGACTGCTAGAGATGCACCTTTGTTTAAAATTTGCATCTCATTTCCTCTATGGCTGCCTGCCTCTGTGTGTGGGTGCACATCAGGTTTTGGCTAATGATTTTTCCGATTTAAAGTTCAGTTAATTTTGTGTAAATCGGTAGAGTTTATGAGAGTTACTAAAAAAAAAAAAGCTCCTTTCTTTGCTTTATGAATTCCCTGTGTTCATAAAATAATTTTAGGTATTTAGTGTCCAAATTTCAGCTGTGTCTTCAAATATTTATTATTTCTGCTTGGCATTCTTTCTATGCCTTGGATGAATATGAAAATGGCAGAAGGGAAACTCTAAAAAAAATCATGAGTGCCACAGAAATCCACAATTTTGGCACAAATCTTCAAAGCAATGTATGCTTGCACAAACATTATATTTTCATTTTTTGAAACAATTTTCTGGGAGGGAAAAAATATTTAGAGGAGCTCTAGAAAGAATTCAGCACTAAAACCAAAACTGTTACTATTCTATAGCTGCATGCTTGTCATTTAGTAACAGATGCTTGAAAATCTGCAGTGTTTATTTTAGTTAGCTTACTTTTGTTCCCTAGTTTATAATCCAAATATCTGTCCACAGCTAGTGTTTCCTAAAGGTGTTTCCCTGTATCATAAGCCAACAATTTATGGCATAAAGAGTTCATTGTTGGGTTTTTTTTTTTCCTCCCCCAGTGATGAGTAATACCTTGCAAAAGATGTCATTCATTTCTTCTGGGTAAGCTTGATTCTTGCAGGGTTTGTGAGGTAATATAGGGAATGGATTAACAAACAGTGTAAAGTAAATGAGATGAGAAAAGTAATACTTAAGAAAAAAAACAGAAACGGAGTTGGGGCTCAAACACTGTGGCAGAGATAAAAGTGTTTGGGGTTAATGAAGAAAAGAATTGGAAAAGGTAAGTTTTACAGCCCGCCTTGGCTGTTCCTATCAGAAGATCCAATCTCCCACATCCACTAGATGACAACTTAAAAGGGATCTTAGAGGCTGATAAAGCCCTCAGTAGTATACCATAATGCTACTCTAACAAAGAATTTACGAGTACATTGTAGTGAAAAACTGGAGTCTTTTAATTCCTCTGACAGAGAACAGGATGATTAGAAAGACAAAACGATACAGCATCACACACACAAGTAACACACACGTAAAATTAAGGGACAGTGTTTAACACCAACACTCTTGCAAATACCCTTGGGAACACGAGCTGATGGTAGTGGTGTGTTTGAACAGATACGGTAAGTTTTGATCGGTGTTGCTAAAGCATCTAAAATACGACTTTTAGAGGCACTCAATGCAAATTGAACTGATCTTGCCAAAAGCAGCAGGAATTTTTAATGCTGCCTTCAACAGAAAACAGAGTTGCATCATGGTTTCCTTTTGAAAATATCTCTACTCTCTAATGATTTGCCTCTGGCTGAAACAGCGAAGCTTTTCTGCCCTATTAAATTTGCCACACAAGTAGTCACGGTTTTGGTACCTGAGGATTTGATTTCTATAAATCCCATGTTAGGCAAGGTGTCACACCAAATTCAAGGTAAACTTAAACCACTGCAGCATTCTGGGACCTTCTGATTATATGGGATTTCACACCTGCAGGATGTTACATCAGTGCTCTGGGCAGTTCTACACAGTGACAACAGATAAACTGGCAGAATTCAATGTGTTGTTTTTAATCTAAAAAGCTCCAAATGCTTTAAAAATACACTTAAATGAGAAAGTGCCTTCCTCTTTGTGATAGATACCTGCAGTTTTGTCCTTCAGAAAGAGCAGAGCTATTATTCAGTTGTGGCATGAGTATGGCTTTCTTCTAAGCTATTTATTTTGCACTTGTAATTGTGGACTCCAAGTTATCTTGGTCATCCAGAATTTGGGATAAACATTCCCCTCATTGCTTCCACCACTATAACATTAAAATAGTTCTACAAATACAGAACGACTGAAGTTAAAGCACAGAATAAGGGATTTCTTCAGCAGTCAAGAACATTTCCCTGTAGAAAATTCACTTTTCTTTTTTTTGATCACATTTAGTTATATAATTACAGGATAAATCTCTCTCACATGTACTAAATTCTCAGAGGCTAAAGGCATGCCACTGAGTTGGATTGGATTTCTCACCTTGCCGTATGTGCTAACATATGATCAGAAAAGACTTTTATTTTAAAGTGTTGTACCTTTCAGTTATGTACCTTTAGCAGAATAAATATCCCTTGAAGTTCTGCTCCTAGGCTTAACAATAATTCTGATGAATTGGGTAATGTGTAACATTTTACATCAATTTTTTTTATTCTTCCAGGAAATGAATGGACTTAATTGTAGATTAGATGACCTAGGTGCTTTGCCTTTTCTTGTGTAATCATTATGAGACTAGCCTGTCAAAAAAATTATGGTAAAAACTCAAAGATGAAAAAGAAAACGCACCTGCAAAAATGTCTCACTAATTAGAAATAATTTTTAAAGGAGGTTATTAAATACAATTTGTTCAGCATTTCATGTCAATGAAATATACTCGAACATTTCAAGCCCTTTCTCTCCATTTTCTCTAATCACAATTTTCTGCGTTGTCACAACTTGGGAATCCCAATGCATTATTTTTGCAAGTGCATACATCTACATGAAATGTGACGACCATTCAATTTGTATCATCACTGCTACGCCCTATCTTTGTTCCCACCAACTGAACAAAATCTTCTGTCATCATGATGATAGATGGTCTGGAGTCAGAACGGTGCAATTAACCTTTCTTAAGCTTATTGTAATTTAAGTGGGATAATACAATTTGATTTTTCTTTTCAAGGACTTTCAATTTTTCGAAATTATTTTACAGCATGCAGAAGCTAAGCACTTTCTATGTTTCTCATGAAGCAACTGTGCAATTTTTGTATTGAATATTTGTCATTAAAAAGAAAAAATAATTATTAATAGTCCATAAAAATAAACAACATACATAACAACCATAACAAGGTTTTAAAATACAGTTCAAATCTTGTGTTCTAATTGGTTTTCTCTTTTCCTGATTATGACTTCAAAATGTATTCTCTCAAAATTTTTAAGCATTCCTCTGGAATTTTACTGTCTACAAGGGAGAAAAAGCTGAAACCTCTTTTTTTAAATGAAGAAATAATAATAAAAAAGGACTTAAAATTCTAATGTTGTTAGTATGAGCTAGGAGCTGATGGGAATTTCGAGACTTGAAACGAGTGCAAGAGGTGGATGTGCTGATTAATATACACAGATCTTTTCCAGGACACAACAAAGGAGAACGAGCACAGCTGAGTCCACTTGTGACAGCTCCTATTTAAAAAGGCTAAGTGAATTTTCAAAGTCACACAGGGATGACTTTGCCTTCTGATTTTCATTCCCTTGCTCCATTAGATCTCCACAGTGCTCCTCCACACACATACTGACAGGAGGATGTGCATGAGCTAGTCCTGACTGACAGTTTTCCATACTGTCATCACTACATAAGAAATATTAAAAGAAAAAAGCGACTAGAGACTACAAAGCAGATTGCATAAAACCTTGAAATATAACTTCCCAATGTTATAAATATCTCACGAGGTCAATCAAAGGTATAACTTTATCTCTTAGGAAACATCTTCTATATGCATATGTAACTTCGTATCTTTCATCCTAGTAGGAAGAGGAAATAAATAATGGAGTACATCCCAGCATAACAG
This sequence comes from Scolopax mira, assembly GCA_004320125.1. Taxonomy (NCBI): domain Eukaryota; kingdom Metazoa; phylum Chordata; class Aves; order Charadriiformes; family Scolopacidae; genus Scolopax; species Scolopax mira. The sequence continues at coordinate 66,099 of BJBW01001133.1, forward strand.
AAAACCTCCTTGCAATTCTTTGCTCATGTTAAAAGGTGTGTGGTTTTTGCTTGGGTTTTTTGTTTTAAAACCTTCAGTAATCCCACTGATATTACATTTCACAGGATTATATTTCATAGAATAAAAGGCTATCTAGTAACTTCTCCAAATGAATTCTTTAATTGGCCTATATTGGTCATTTCCTTTATGCTGGTTAGCCTGCCTCAGATTCAACAGACAACAATGTGCTGTACTGCAGAAAAGATGTTATCTGTGAGACATAATCCTATTCCCAGCATCACCTCCCTGTACAAGAGCCAGGAGGTCACAAAATAGCTCTAGAGGCTGCCATGGTGAATAAGCGAGATCCTCATCGTACAGGCACTCAGCAGTAAGGCTGACTCCGTTACAGGCTCTGACAATTACACTTTTAAAAGAAAAAGTCCAGTGAAATAGAGCCGCCATCCCAGAGGCAGAAACATGTAATCCTCCTCCAAGAACTGAGTGGGATATTGGAGCAAAAAAAAATTAGCATCTGGCTAAAGACTGAGCAATGGTACTACCTCAAGCACCACTCCAGATGCAAGTTGAAACACCAGTCTTGGCTGACCCACCTACAAGTGAGCACTTCCCAGAGACTACAGAGGTCACTTTGTAACCAGTTGGCTGAAGAAACTGAATTCACCTGAGAGGGCAAGGGGCAAGCAGGAGAACTATTGAGTTAATAAGGGGACTAACAGCCGAAATAAAGCAGAAAAGTAGCAACTGGATGGCCTGGTTTCAGCTGGGATTGAGTTAATTTATTTCCTTTCTAGTGGTTGCTGTGTTTCAGATTTGGTATGAAAGGAATGTCAATAATGTTGACATTATGCATATTGTTTTAGTTGTTGCCAGGTAATTTTTATACTAGTCAAGGACTTCTTTCAGCTTCCCACAGAAGCTGAGAAGGAGCATAAACAGAATAGCAGAACGGCCAATGGACTAGTCCATACCATAGATGGCATGCTCAGTATGTAAATGGGGGTTGGCCAGGAGGCGGGAATCCACAGTCCCTGCTTGGGATAGGCTGGACAACCAAGCCACCAGGGAGCGAGAGTGACTTGTGTTGTATTACTTTATCTTGTATATTCTCTTACCATTTGGATGATTGTTATTTTACTTTTTTTTTTTTTTTTTTTACCATTCTATTAAACTCTCTTTATCTCAAACCACAAGGTCTTTTCCCTTTCCCCCTCTTCTCCCTGCCCTTCCGAAGGAGGAAAGGGTAGAATGTGCAAGCAGCTGTGTGGTCTTAGCTACCAGCTGGGATTAAACCATGACATTGGAACCTTAAGTAATTATGATCAAGCCTCATATCTTTAGCCAATTAAATAACTAAAATAAATAAATAAATAAATGAACATTTACTGCTGAGATGCATCCACTTGTATCTCGTGGATGAAAGCATTATAGAAATAATTGCTAATTAGAAATGAAATAGAAAAACAGAATATAGAAAAAATATAAAAATATTTTATTTGAGCTATTTTTTGCAGAAGTAACGTGAATGAATCTTTATCAATTCTTTCTTCCAAAAGAATTGACAGTGTTAGTGCAGAAAAATGCCCTAGCACCTACATGCAGTGACTGTGGAGGAATATGATCTAATTTCATGTACCTTTGTGTACAATAAAAATTAAGATACAAAGTCTAACTGAATTCTCATTGCCTTACATAAATGGTAGGTTTTGTGTTCATGATCTGAGATGTATGACTTCTCTCCTAATTTTATGTTTCCTTTTCCTTGTATTGCTAAAGTGAACAACTACAGACTGATTAATGTCCATCTAAATGCATGTGCAGAAAAATATAAAATGCATTATTTTTTTCCCCCTTAAAGAAATAAAAAAAATCATGCTTGACATGCCCATCATATGATTTGATAGCTGAAGCAGAGTTGAGAAAACATCATGTATTGCAGCTTCCTACACAATTTAATTAATCCTTCACACCACTATGAGTAAAGTAATGCATAATCCAATAGGACTTCATTCGTAATTTATCATCAATTATTGTCCCTCATTGTAGTGTTAAATAATACCAAGCTCATTTAATGTGCTAAATGAGTCCCATTGATTCTTTTGTCTTCGTAATTGAAAGGGACAGTGCCATCAGTTTCATTAAGATTATTTATCCTTTAATACATCAAACAAAATTTACAGCTGAAATATTAAAAGAAAAGTCCATTACAAAACACAAATAAACTCAAAGGTAAAATTTATAAGGTCAGTAAAATACTAATATTAGGTTCAGCTACCCAAGTATCTCAGTGACAGAGAGCGTATTAGCAGGTAGTACATGATTTCCCCACAAAAATTGCAATAAAAGAAATGATTGTAACTTAAAAATCAATGTTATATAGAGAATTATGACAATAAACATTGCAAGCTAGTGTACATTTCTGAAAAATGTACTTTCATAACTGCTGTATCAGTAGCTATGCCAGTCACACTTGTGTCATGCTTTGATTTAGGACCTAGAGAAAGCTGGGACAGCAGAAGCATCACTATGAAATCATATTATTTTTGGCTTAGGAAAAGAACATGTTTTTTAAGCAGGCAATCCAAGCCATAGATAAAAATCAGTCCTCCCTAATAAGTATTGGAATTGCCAAAGGAGCTTACAAATATGAAGGAATGCATTTACTGGTCAGGGCAGTTAACTCTTTTAATGCTGGAATACGCACAAAAGTGTAGTATAATAATATCAGGCAGATGCTCAAGAGACATAGTAGGCTGTGAATATATAAGCAATTATTTCTTTATATTCAGGGGTTTCTCCCACAATTTTCCCTTGTTTCTAGATTATTTTAGTGGTGTCCTTTAGCAACATGGTGTACTATCGTGACCAGGAATCACAAAATTGAAAAAAAACCCAGCACCTAGCTATCTCAGAGAAACCAATCACCTGAGTATTCATCGAGTTCAATATTATTATTATTCATGCATGGAAGAGCTACTTGTGACAAGCACTTATGGATTAGAATTGATTCTTCATGTTAGGCTTTTATAAAGAACCTTTGCCTTTCATGTGTTACGTATTTCCCTGGTGTAAGAGCCCAGTTTCCTTCCCTGCCTTTATGGGGAGAAGCAAAGCAGAACAGTATCTGTAACGTCATGTTACCTTGGGACTCCAGTCTGTACTGCAGCCCAAGCCCCTCGATTATCTTCACTCTTCATGTGTTTGTTCACATTCTGGTGTTCTTGGCAAGAAAATTTAGACTCAGCGTAGGAACTGACTGAGGCTTAAACTTTGCTTTTATGGGAAGCAAGAGTTAAAATGGTTCAAGCCCGGTTATCTCAGGCAATACAGATGTATTGCCTTCAATTTGAGAAAGATAAGAAAAAAAACCTTAGAAACAATCAAGCAACTAGGATCTCACAACTAAGAAGTAAGCTGAAATTTCACAAATTTATCAGGTTAGTGAAATGCATAAGTAAGAGAGTATAGCTTAATATTTTCTAACACATAATTCCCGCTTTCCATCTGAAAGTATGTTTTATTTATTTGCACCTTAGCAAGGTCTCTGTAGTTAACTAGAGTTCTTCCCCTTATGTAGTCTGCTCTGTCTTAAAACCCTTTCTTGAAAGATCAATATGTACTTAGCATTTATATGACCTAAGGCTTAGCTGGAAAACTTTGCACCTGAATACTCATGTTTTATTTCCTCCATAAACATGTCAGGCATATGGTTCTGAAGTATTGCCTCTCCTTTCTTTAAATTTTTTTTTGTACCTTCATGATGCACGTTGGTTTTTTTTTTTCCAAAAATGGGAGTTAGGAAGTTTCCTGGACTATTTAATGCATACAATACATAATAAGCATTAATTTGTCCTTTATGATGCAACAACTCAGTCTCATTCACAGACCCAAGCAAAATTAGCAACTGTTAATAAGCCTTGGTAACACAACAAATAGTTGTTTACTTCAAAAGCCTTATTTGAAATAATAAAACTATTTTATTTTATATTCTAGGTTCTTTTACCCAAACTTGAATACAATATAAGTCGAGGCACATCTCTAAAAGTAAAGGACCAACAGGAAGGAAGTATCACAGGTCAAAGATTTTCCTAGTCCCTGAATTTTGGAGGAAGAAAGGGGAGCAACCTCTTCTCCTACATAGACATAAACACAACAGTATCTCAGGTTTCCTCACTCTCTGTGAACACCAAATCAAGAGTTTATAATAGTATAGGAAGGTCAATGGTCTTAGACTACTTGAAAAAGAATTTCAAATGGAGAAGTTGGTATGAAATCTGAGTGGTCCCTGACACCAGGCTCCCACATGACAAACTTCCCCCCGCCATGTTACAGCTCCCTCATGATCCTGATGGAAAGCCATAAGCTGCTTTAGATGCCCCTCTGGGGTGGTATGCTGAGAGAAAATCTCAGCTAAAGGTCTTCAGGCTTTTACACAAAAGAACTCCCATGATTTTCATCTTGGAGATGATAGGTTTAACAGAAAGTTCTCTCCAAAATTCAGGATGTCATCTATAAATCAAACAACAGACCCAATAGTAACATGAAAGGAAAGAGAAAAGCAGAAAGGTAAAAGATGATGATGATGGAGGGCATTTAAAGAAAAAATACAATGAATAACAGCAAATAAATGACAGGAACAAAGAAAATAAGGTGAGGAGTGAGATGAATAAGAGGAGAGCTGAATGTAAAGTACAAACGAACTAAAGAACTTCTTCAACCTCCTCTTTGTAATATTTGATACCACAGAATTGTTTACAATGTTCTATCATGCTTTTTTCTTGTGCACTTTGTGACTTGCTAATCTTTAAATATTTTTCAAAATTACAGACATGCGCTTTTGACAATTTCACATCTGTTCCCCATTTCAAGGCACTGTCTCTACTTTTGTGCTACAACGCTCTTGCACCAGCTTGAATAATTATTTCAGTATTTATTTTTTGTTTTATTCAGAAGTGAATATTAAAAGAGCTCCGTAGAAATTTTGAGACAGAAAACTGTCATTATGGTTGGGATTTCCAGTATTCTCAAAATAAACCCATTCTGCTGCCTTGACTGGCTTAGAATGGTCTGTATATTCCCTTGATTAATAATAGCTGTTTTATTTTCCTGCTCGGTTTTCTGAGTCTACCAAAAGCTTCCTACATATCAAGTTAAATTATGGATTTACAATATACTACAACTTTTACAATTCCTTTTTTGGACAACCTAACTGGACAAGGTAGAATGAATACAAAGTGTGTGCTAGAAGTAAATAGCTTTCTACTAATTCGTATCTTATGTTATTGAGTAGTATTTCCCCTATGTTCCTTGAAAAAAAAATTGAGAGTGATGTGTGTGTTGTAATTGGGATCTGAAGGAGTCTTTGTGTGTATGTTTGCTATTGTTCATTTTAATGTTGCAGTATGGTTTCTCTATAATATCTGGTTGGGATTCTGAATTTCATTAAGTCCACTGGAATATACTATGAAATATGGAACCATATGAGCACACACAAACAAAAAGGCTTAGCTTCTTTCTGTCCTTTTTTTTTCTATTCAAAAAGAGTACATTAATGCCACCCGAGTAGTAAGCTTTTATATATAACATCTACATTTTGTATGCATTAAGTATGTTCTACTGCATTACAAGGGCAAATTGTATAACACAAAAGGTGATTTGCAAGAAAAATATTCAGCTATGTCCATCCAAAATCTACAAGGAAATCCCAGGATATGGAATTTAAAGCACCACCCCAGCTAAAGCAGGATGCTGTCTTGCGTGTTTAATTCTGAAGGGTCATAAGTCACTACCAGTTTTCATCTTTCTTTGAAAATGTAGTATATATTTCAAATTAAATAGGAATATAAAGGTCAGAATAACTAAACTCAACCATTTGTTCTCTGATGTAATATAGGACTATAATAACAACACTTCCACAATGACAACAGAAAAGTTCTTGAAAGACATTAGTAAAATTTCTATTTTGGTTACAGAACTTAGCCCTTTTTGTAGCTTTTTAAAAGCTGTCAACTTCCACAGTATTATTTTCATTTGTCACCAGATTCTTATGGTCCACTGAATAAAGTCCTTCTAAATAGAACAGTAGAAATAATTTTGTTCCACCCTGTTGGTAATGACAGTAATGCAAGAAAAATATCAAATGGCATGAACTTTTTCCTATGACTCAAAACAATTAGAATCTTTTCATACTACAGAATTTTTAAATTTTTTTTTTACTTTTATTTTTATTTAAATATAATGGAATTAAGTTGTGAAGATTTTTTTTTTTTTAAAGAAGGAAAAATCAACTTGTTTAATTTATAAAATGTCAAAACACAGAAGTGGTTTTAAACTTATTTTTAACTGAATTATTGTATTTTTTTATAAATGAAATGTATATTAAACTTTACAACTGTATAAGTAATATACAGAGTAAAAATGATCATTTCTGGTCTTCATTATTATGCATTAACATAATTAGCCATCAAACTCACTGGAGCTCCACTAATATGTACCACCTTATGATCTGCTCAAAATTTCTATGAATACTTTAAGTTCTATATAAACTTTTTCCGGTTTTCCGGAAAACAATCTGGTGGTCTTCATGGACACCAAGTTGAATTCGAACCAGCAACATGCCCTGGCCATAAAGAAGGTGAAGACCATCCTGAGCTGCATAAGGAGGAGTGTTCCCAGCAGGTGGAGGACGGTGATCATTCCCCTCTGCTGAGCACTGGTAAGGCCATACCTGGAGTACTGGGTCCAGTGTTGCGCTCCTCAATACAACAAAAGAGATGGAGCTACCTGAGAGAGTCAAGAGTGTCTCTCCTATAAGGCAAAGCTGAGACTGGTCAGCCTAGACAAGAGAAGGCTTGGGGGGATCTTGTATCTGAAGGGAGACAGGCTGCTTTCAATGGTTCCAGTGACAAGACAAGAAGCAAAAGCCACAATCTGAACCACTAGAGCTACTGTCTGAACATAAGAACACTGTTTTACTGTGAGGGTGACAGAGCAGTGGCACAGGTTGCCCAGATGGGTTGTGGAATCTCCACCCTTGGAGGTATTCAAAAGCTTCCTGGACATGGTTCTGGGCATCCTGCTTTAGGTGACCCTGCTTGAGGAAGGGGTTGGATGAGGTCCTGCCAATATCAACCATTCTGTGATTCTGTGATTATAATACAGAAAAGTCTAGCCAACCCAGACAAGATTGCACATACATAGTTAAGCAAGAACATCAAAAAGAACGGAAGTATGAAGGGAAACACTAGTTTTTCTTGCTAGAATAGAAATGAGCACACCTGAGTCCAGGAACAGGGACTCTCAAGCTGTGGCATTCAGCAGCTATGTGTCTGCTCCCCCTCTGCTCCTCCAGGTATGACACAAAATAAACTAGATCCGTGAGCAGAAGCTGTCATTGCTGATAGACTTGCCTTCATTGCTACTGAAGGCCTGGATTAGTCTAATGGAACAGGCACTCTTAATTTTTACATATATACAAACAGAATATGTAAAACAGTATTATAGAACTCTAGCATTTCTATGGCCTTCACAACTTCAAAATTCTCTGGCTCTTTAAACTGTTAAGTAGTATCTCAACTACAGACCATGTTCTTTGTGGTAAATACCTTATACAATCCCAAGGTTTATCTTCTTTAAATGAAGCTAGCCCTCAGAAGCTTAATATTTAAATCAGGATTAATTCTCAGCCAAACCAATACAGGCTACACTTGAATATTCCAAATCAATGCATGACTAACAGGATTTTTCCTGCTGTAGACTGACTAAATTCAAATATAATCTTAGCTACTGCTTCCTTTCTACTGATTACAGTCAAGGATGCAGCAACCTTTGCTGCTCGGGTGAACTCTTTCTGATATCTTAATGCAATTTACAGTACACCTGGGATAATCCTTTGTTCAATATCGCTGAAGTGGCTTTTTCACTGACCAGCAGTTTTGAGGAAAGCTCAAGACATTATCAGTTAGCAATCGTTGATTTAAACTGTTTACTTTGAAACTCATTTTAATACACATGGCTCAACAAATATTTCATTCTGTATATATTAAAATATTTCAAGAAATTTTAAAAAATTAATATATACAGACTATCCATTGAGTTAGATGCTGGTACCTTATTCAAAAGAAATTCAGTCAAATACGTTTGCACACTCAAACTACGTATTTAATAATTACCAAAGACAGTATCAATATCTGCTATCTTGATTTTATATCAATGGAAACATTCTCCAGCTTTGCCATCAGGTGAAAAACTTCTTCGTAAACGTGAATGACAAATTCTGTGGCACACTCCTCCCTTACAAAGCATCTTCCTCTTCTAAGAGCTTCTCCCACTCATGGGTCAGTAGGTGAGCGAATGCAGCTTAGAAAATACAGTGGTTGAGTCACTTATTTTGACTGCAACTAAAGTGACTTTCCTCCCCATTGTAATTAAGGGCCAACATTTGCAGGATGCTTCAGGTTTTGCAGAATGACTCTTTCAAGGGAACCACGGTTGCTTAACAGTGAGTCAAAACTGCCGTTTCACCTTTCTCAGAACAGGCAGCAAAGGTAGGGAATGATTCGTAATTTTAATAGTTTACACAAATGTTGTGATTGTTCCCTTTTTGCGTGACAAGAGGCAAAAGAATAGATCTTCTACTATTTACAGTGGTATGATATACCATTTTGTCCCTCTTACACCGAGCTGAATTCCTTTAGGAGGCTAAATAATGATCACTGTCTCTAACCCCTGCACGAGGCAGCTAAAGTAAATTGATAAAATAGCCTTTTCCCTTTTGTCCCTTTTCAGTCATCTGCATGCCTTAACCAAATAAACACTCTTTTTCATGCCCCCATACAGTGCTGGTGTGCCCATGGCTTTCTCCCCCGTGCTTGGGGACAATGCCTGTTTATGAGAATCCTTTGGTAACCCCTCTCTGTCCTGGGCTGCACTGAGTACCCAGGCACAGTAAGTTACATCTATCCCTTAGACCTGGTAAGAACAGCACAAAGCAGCTGGAGGATATTCCTGAGACCATTCCTTTATCTTTTCCTCTAAAATTCTCCTTAGAATTTGACTGAGCTATTTTTCCAGCTTTCATGCCTCCCCTTTGTATAGTATCTAACCACCATATCACTTTTTCAATGTACTGGTGATGAACCCATGAGAAGGGAAGTATTTTTATTCTCCTTGCACTGACCTGGTCTTGAGGTATGGAGAGTCTAAATGGAGGAAAACTCACAGCTTATAGGGAATTCCCTTGTCCTTACCCAATTCTGTAGACATTTCAATGGATTAAGAACTGAAAAGGAAATAAAGTTATATTTTGTATCTGTTTGCCTCTTCCAGAACAGGTCACAAGAACACTTGAGACATAACATCAACCTGCTTTTGGAATAGGGACATTAGCTGCCAGCAAACTGTATGTTTCCACAGCATTAAGGTCAACAACTAAAGGCTTCAAGTAGAGGACCACATTCAAAAAACTTAAAGCTGAGCAAAGCTGTAATCTGAAATGCTGTAACTAGCTAATTCTATAAGCATAGAAAAATTCTTGTTTGTTTTCTAGGCAAAAAAGCCCCAACATTTTAGTTACACAAGTGAATGGTTGGATGACATTTTGGAGCAGAAGCAGTACAATAAAATGGTCAGAAGAGTATTTGCTCTGTCTTCCAAAGTAACTTAGTACAAAGTCATGCTCTAACTTTTTATTTTCTATTTTACAAGTGGGAGTTTCCTTCCCATTCTCTTGCAACGCAACTGAAGAAGGTCACAAGTTCCCGGGTGGCCATCTTTTGAAGGCAACTTCCATTCTTGTTCCTCCGAGCTCCTTTATATCAGCACACACCAATGTCAAATGTAATTGCTGAACACAAAAAATAATCCTAATCAATGAGAAGGCCTAAAATGAAATAAATGGGCGGAACTAAACCATTAACTGAGCATTGCTCAGCATAGGAAGCGTTCTAGAAAATATGCTGCAAATTATTTTGAGATATCAGTAAGGAGAAGATGTCTGCCAAACTATAATTTAATCTGCTCCAAAGCAGAAAAATTAGATGGAACAGATATTTTCCATTATAGTGAAATGTTAAGCTAGTTGTAAGAGGCTTCTCTTTTTCTCTTGCTGCTGTTGACGTATCTGTACGCTAATTTCTAATTTTAAAGCAGATCAACCTAAGGTTATTACCTATTAAACAGGCAAAGGGGAAATAAGACCTCTCCTCAGAGCTCATTTTACATGGAAGGAAAGAAAGAAACTTAAATTTCTTTTCATTTCAGCTCTTTTATGTTACTAAGATGGAGACAGCAAGATAGACTTTAGCAAGTAATGATACAGTCATCTACAGTTGGAAACAGGTACAGAGCGCTCAGCAGCTGTAATCAATGAATACCTGCACTGCAGCAACCTGGTTGCAAATGCACAAATAAACACAAAACCCCACTTTAACTAGAGACTTCACCCAGATGGTAGGCTTTGTATCACCTGAAAGACAGCATAGTTCTGATAATCACGACAGAAAGTCAGAATATATTAAGCAAAGATCAGCTGTAAAACTCCATTTACCCTGCAGTGAAATATAAAGTAAGAACTACTACTCTGCTGTGGACCTCCACCCAATAATTTTCTTAGAAAGTACCTTCAAAAATCTTACAGCCATGATTCATATGAAGAGCTGATGTTTAGTCAAGCCAGAAGTAGATCAGCCCTTTGCTTAGTCACTAAAATTAAAGACGAGTTAGATAAGTTGGGGAAGAGTAGTTTCAATTTTTCACTTAGTGTTTTTCATCTGCTCTTAACAGACATCTTCTGTCATGTTGATAACTATGCCATCTGTATTGGCAGGAATCATACACTTACAACTCATTAAGTGCTGTTCCTTTCCATAAAAGTGTGACCTGCTACTGAAATTAAAGATAGAATATTTATTACGGTGGACTTCCCACTTATGTACTTGCAAAGTTTCAGAAGTGTACTGTAATACACGCTCACACTTAATTTTCATCTGCTGGACAGATTGCTGTGGAAAATATGTTGAAAACTATCCCATATGTTATACTAAGGACTGATTGCATTTTGACTACTGGCAGAAGTGATGATAAACATCTGTCAGCAACAGAGGGGGACTAGACAGACTAGAGGCTGTGAGAATTTGCTTAAACTGTTTATCTTTACATAAAATCAGAGCATGTGGTCAACTACAGAGACTAGAAGGGAGATTTACTCCTACAGGAGTCAAGGTCAAAGTGACCATCCCATTGAAAAACATAGATACGTCAAACATATGATGACGCACTGTTAGGTTTTACTGAACACTTCAGTTCTTTCAGAGAACTGAAGAAAAAAGTTCCCTGGGGGAAGTGCCAAGGGACCTGTCCAAGCACAGCCCTCAAAACCCTTGGCACCTTCAGAGTTATAGGATGAAGCTGTTTTTCAGTATTGCTACCTCCATAGCCAGGGGTAAGGATGATTGTGCCACAGGTGTTATTTATAACCAATTAGTTATGCCTCCAGTTTACTGGCTAACGTTGTATAAGGTTTTTCCCAAATACAGCAATAAAATCTGATTAAATACAATCAGTGAATGTACACGTTCTCCACCCCGACAGACAACAAACCACTTGTGGAACTTCTTGATGAAACGTGAGGGGGTGTTAGCCATGGCATCTGTTCAGCTGGGGCCCCGGTTGTGAATGTAGCTGTGTGAATTTAGGATAATCAATTAGGTAGGGTGTCAGTATGCCAGCACAGATGTCCTCAGTCAATTGCAGATAATCATCAAGCTCTTTGAAATTTCCAGAGGAGATTGCATTACTCTTGGGACACCCTTGACCTGCCATCGGGAAAGGTTTCCCAGATAAGAAATATAAAAGGATCATATCCTTTCCTAGTGCAGCAATATATATTACAGGCTATCCATAACCTTGAAAGGGTTACAGTGATGCACTGAGACCTGGATGCATACTGCAGGATACAGGAGCAGTGTTCAACCCACATACCCCTTGTCCCCCCTCCCAGTATGAAATCAAGACTTTATGGCATTATATGATCAATGGCAGCAGTGATATCAACAGACATTTTCCCTCACACTCTTTTTCCAGGAAGACCAGCAGCTTCATGGGCAAGTAGCTTCTGCAAGGTCAAACAAAGGGAGAGGGTTTCTAATTTCAGTGCATGCTTATTCAGGATGGTACTTGGAATATTAAGAACTGTGTGAGGCAATATGAGACAAAACTTCATCTTCCAGGGACTACCAAAACCACTTTCTATATCAGTGGCACAAATTTTACTAGTACTGACTTCAAAAACTTCTTAGGTAAGAATAAAACAAACCCAATAAAGTTTTTCTATATCCAGCTTCAAATATGGAATTAGAAAATTTTTAGAGCCAATAAAGGGTATCAGTGGTAAGAGCTCAGAAACAAAGCTGTCTTGATTGCTTTAAAAGCACAGGACAACTTTTGAAACCGGAAGAGCATCTTAGTGAGAAAACACAAATGAAGCACCTTTTAACTTAATTCATTACTGCACAAAGGATCAGTAAACAGAAACAAAAGCCAAAAAAGGCTACCATACCAAATAAAGGGTGCTGGAACCAGAGGATTATTTAGATTTATGGTCACCATATTCTGATTCTTAATAATATTATAAAGACAAACTATACTTTCTTTTTTTTTTTTTTTTGTTAAAGGAATTACTGATCTGCAGTGATGGGACAAGCAATAGCATGGAGAACTTCTCCACATGGGAAAGGACATGCAAGCAGAGGAGTCTTTTATTCAGCTGAGGCGCATCTGGAAAACCTAAGGACAGAGGAGCTCCCACTTTTTCTGGAAACCCAATTTGAACATCCAGGCCATTTCTGAGTGGGGGCCATCAGATTGCAAAAGCAGGTATTAGCTACTTGAGGCAAAGTGGAATGCCTCCAATTCACACTACTCCAGAAGAAAGCCAAGGAAAAATAATAGAAAAAGAAAAAAAGATTACACAAGGACTGTTGGGCAACAAAGATAAATACAACAAAATAGGTATGCTAGAGTTAATGATGTCTACATTGCAGTCAGAGCTGTGGAACTGAGAGATAAACCAGCCAATCTTTATCTAGCTTGGCTTTCAGTAGTCAATCAGTTGTGACAGCACAGAGCTCACCACAGGCTAATTCATATATAAATAACTTCTATGACTGCAGTTAAAATATATATGGGCTTACTTGGGTATGCATTGCATCTCCTGTTTTCTAAGTGAGAATATTCATCCTTCACATACATTTGATGTTTTATCATATGATTGACTTAAAGCAGTGAGTACGTGGCATACTGAATAGCATATAGTTTATTATTTTTGTTCCATTAAGCATTAATCAAAGCAAAATAAAAGATAAAAAGCAGTATTCTTTTGTCTGCTGTTTCTGGAGACTTTGGATAGCTGTCATTAATTTTTCCAGCAGTTTTGCCCATTTCAGTGAGACTATTATAAACATTATATTATAAAATAAAAATTATAAACTATATAAAACAGAAAGGGGTCAGTTTGAGTGCTCTGTGAAGACAACAATGTCTATCTCTGTTCCTAAATACTCATACAAACTGCCAGACATGCTGTAAGTTACAGCAAATTGTTCTCATACAGTCAGGCTGAAGAGACAAGTGTGTGAAAAATGAAGCATTTCACATATATTAAAGAAATTATTTTCCAGAGTTTGAGCATCCTACTGTATTGGTCAGTTTTTATGACCCTACTGTATAACAATACTGTCCATTTTGTCACTGAAATATCAATGTATGAACTCCTCTAAAATAAAAGTTAGATTAGATAAAAATGTTTGCAAAAAAATTGAGGTTTAACTTCCTCAGTATATCAATGAGTGAAATAAAAATGCTCAGCTCTTAAACACGAGCTTTGTGAGTCTCAAGAAACCGATGAGATGGCAAGTTTTATGCCAACGCCATTGATCAGATGTCAGTGTCTTTCAGGACTGACTTAATTGTTTTGGACCAGGTAGGATCACCCTTATTCTATTAAGAGTGTAATTGATTTCACTGCGATTACTTGCAGAGGAAAGTACGTCAGAAATGCAGGTTTCTTCCCTAGTCAGTGAATGCAAGAGGACTGTTCAGATGAATAGTCTTCCACCTTTACAATTTGTATTTTCATATACTCTGCAAAGCTTATATCCTTCAATTGTGTAACATGGTGTTGGTGTTTGGCTTTTTTTTTTTTATATTCCTCCCAACATTGCCATTAACCTACTCCAACAGGAATACTAGCATATGTTCTGCCAAAATGTGACCTTCGAGCAGGTCTGTAGATTTCTGTTAGCAATGAAGGCATTTTCAGTACGAGAATGCTTGTGTTAAGACAGTCCAAGTGATAAATGAAATGCATATTAAGCCTTAATTGTAATTAATTATAAGTACACATAACAATGCCCATCTTCAGTACCATATAAAAAAGGATTGGTTTCTATTAACACCTATCAATGTGCAAGGTTTAGATAACAGTACAAATTAATACAGACGAATGCTAAATACAAAAATCAATGAACTTCATCCAAGTCTGTTGAATAATGAGAGGGTTTTGGTAACAGCGTTGTAGTTAAATGCTTGGTATATGTTGCCCTCTTGTGGAACGCGTGATAAAGTACAAGTTACTTTGTATTTATTTTTATGATTTTGCAGTGATATTTTAATATCTGTAATGTGATTTATTAAATTCATGATGGAAGTAGTTTATCATGATAAACACTCAGTATATTCTGTAGATGGCTGCATTTGACAAGCAAAACTAGGTAATTTATTCTAGTAAATCAGGATCATACCGCCAAATTTTAGAGCCTTAGAATATTAATCAATATTTCATTTGAAAATAAATAAAATAAATATTATATATAATTTTACATCCTTGTTGAAATTAAACTTTTTGGTAATGATGCAAAATAGTATTTTAGAATTTTTAGCTGTCTATTACTTAAAATCCCAGGCTTAGCTCACCTATGACTGCTGCTTCCTGTATCAGACACAATATAAATAAAATCCCTTGGAGGTTTCATATTTCACCATCAAGTCATTCACGTTCCTTAAATTCAGAGTAACTAAAATACTAACTTTCAAATAATTTAATCTTTTTTTCCCCAATACACATTTAAGAAATAAATATTTTCCTTTTGAACCAAGAGGAAAGTCAGGAAGTCTGAATTAAACACTTAATCAAACATCCGAGAACTAGAAAATAGATTTTAGCGAAGCTGAGAGAAGAATCAAGAAGTTCAAAGGCAGTTTAACACGCTATCAGGATATTTTAAAAGAGTTAAAAATTAAACTTTACATGAACTTTTCCTGGGAAAATCTGCTCATAAAAGAAAAGGAATATTTTAATTCATTTAGAATATCTCTTAACAGAAGGTAGGTTACATGTAACACATTTACATACCGTTATATTTAGGGCGAGTTCACATACCTTGAAGTGGTTGGTTTTGTTGTTTGAGGTTTTGGGGGTTTTTACCATTGATTTCAGACATGAGTCAGTTTAGTAAAACACTTGTACCCTTGATCAAAGATTTCCATCAGCTGTGGACAAAGGTCAGGTGTCCATGTTAATGTTATCTATGGCCTCTGGTTCTGCTGACAGCTAGGTGTCACTGATACCTCGGCAGGATCTGATGGATTTGGTGTGACTGCTTTATTCTTCACTGAGGTTTTATTTAGTTTAGAAAAAGGGGCTGAAGGGAGGTTGTGATTAGCTAACACATTTCAGCTCACCCTGTCCCATGACCCTTTTCCTAGTGTGAGCACAAACTAAACACTATTTGATTTGCCTGGAAGAAATTGATCCAAGAGGCAGGGGCTTCAAAGTTTAACTGGTTGCTATCCCTGGATTGTCTCACCAAAAAAAAGTAAATTTACAGGATGTTTGAACAACTTGGGGCTACAATGTCACTGATAAATATTTGGATAAATTAAAATCCTTAAGCTTTCTTTTCTTTCTAGCAACTCCCTCTTTTCTTCCATCTGCAGATTTTGGCTGTGGTTTCTTCCTGCTCTAGGAAAGCAAGCATCCTATAAACTGAGGTTATGTTGACTAATAAGGCCCTAAAAACTTGCTGCATCTTCAGATGGTTATTCCATGTTTCTTTCAGCCCGATTTTCTTAGAGTCCTATATTTCTTGAACTTTTAGCTCAGAATTTTATCTAAAACTATTAGAACTTGTTCTGTGCTTTTATAGTATTAAAATGTGTATACTTGTGTTTGGGTGTGTTTCTAAACCAGACATATATGCCTTCTAATATACATGCATATTGGACTTCTTAATTTATTCAAGCTACTCCTGTTTCACAGAAGTGTGTTGAACACAAATAGCATCTAAAACTTTTAATGCCTTATGCCTTTTCTATCACCAAACATCTAATAAAATACAATCGTCATGCTATTAAAACAGAATCAAAATTATTTTTGTATATGCCAAAATATCGGCGTATTGTCTACGCCAATATGCGATAATCTGATCTGACTGAAAAGTAATTTCTTTTCTCTGGTTAGGTTTGTTTATCAGGGCTAGCCTGATCAATTCTTTTGAGCTGACTGACCACGTAGCTTCACAAACATGAATGCTGGCTCAAGGGAAGCGGAAGGGATGCCTGGCAGAGAGCGCCGGGAGAACACAACCATCGCTTTTGTCAACAGTGTCAATTTACTTTGACTTGATTGAGACGTGAAGCAATACCGCAGTCAGATGACCTAGGTGAATTGAGGCTTTAGTGGTTTGAGGTCAATAACGCCCAGACTTTAAACCCCAAACCACCTACATATATCACAAAGCATTAAGTTCACGTGCTCACAAAGAAGAGCAGTACTGACACAGCCCCTTGCCCTTTTGACTAGCTCCTGTAACTTTATTCATGAAGGAGCACCACCACACTGGAAAGGTAAGGACCATGAAAATTTAGGAGCAATTACCATAACATCCAGACCAAGGATGAATTAAAACATATATTAAAGTGACTGCTTTTATAGTCTTGCTCAAAAGCAGACGTAAATACAGCACTAGTAACTCTAGTAATATCCGTGTGGCAATGGCTCTCATTTCAAATAGCAAAACATACTTTCTTCTGATTTCTTACTTAGCCATTTATAAATTCATCTTAACTATCTGGTAAATTATCTTGAAAAGGTGCCATTTACAATCCGGAATCATGAAGGAGCAGACAAGGTACTTGACATTTCTGTTGAGTCTGACAAATGACTCATACAGAGCAGAAAATCATCAGTGCACCCAAAACATTTTATCCATGAAAAAAACTAGAGATATGTGAACAAAAATGTGAAAAACACTCATACGTAGCACATACACAGATGGGAATACACACATGTCCACAGAAAACTATGTCAAGTCTCTGCAGCTGTCTAAAATATCTTTTGAGTTCTCTGCAAGCCAGATACAGGCAAATCAGCGCTAGTAGTTTGGGTCTTGACCAGCCTGACATCTCGCTCATTCAAAGTTTTTATGATTTTAGTGTTATTAGAACTTCCCAGTGGGGCCGCCCTGTCTTTCGGTTACTCTGCAGAGGAAAATTAGAGAGCTGGATCTGCAGAAACTTAGAGGTGAAGATTTCTGGTGTGAAATGCTCCAAGGAAAAATGCAGGCAATATTCAATGCCGCAGTTAGTGTGGGGAGAGGATCCTAACCTTCAGCATCCCTGATATCTCCTGCATTTCCTCACATATGTGAAAAATACTAAAGACTGTCCACAAAAAAGCTTCATAAATTCAGATTTTTGTAAATTATACAAGAATAAAAGGAAAAATCTTAAAAAGCTTGTCTTCACTTGAATGCAAAAGAGGAGAAAAAGGATGAGACTCTAAGTTCATACTTAACAAGTAAATGGTCAGGATTACGCCTATTGTAATCAAAAATTAAGATGTCAGCCTTACCAGATCTGAATTTCACCACTGCTACTTACTGCAGAGGTATCTTAGTGTGGCCTGTGAAATTTTCACTGATGACTATGTTAATAATTGATTAAGTGATGAAGTGATGACTGCACCAAATGTATAAAAACATTCCCTGATTTGCTCTTATTACACTTCCTTAGCATCTTACTTACTCTGAAAATCAGGTTTTCAAACATAACAAACAAAAGTGCTTTCTGGTTTCTATCTGTCACTGAGTAACACAGAAACACAAGCTGTTACTTGCAGTTCCTTTTACTAACACAATGATCAGCCCAAGGACTATTATGATAGTCTGCAAACAGTTCCTTTGAGGAACAAATAAAAGCCATTCTGTGTACACAAAGTATTTTCAGTTGGGTAAAACATTTCATGGGTCATGATCAATGTTTCATATCCTGATAAATTTAGATTAGCAACTGTACTCCTTTACAAAAGTGGATGAAAAAAAGCTCCTTGTTCAACAGACCTTCCAAAGGCTCAATGTCTCAAAAAGCCTCTAAAATAGCTTTTCTCTTTTCTTCTCTCCAGAAATCAATATACTTTAAAACATTTTTCCTTCAAGAGTTACTGCACTTGAAAAAGAGAATATTAAATGCAGGACTGTTCTCAAAAATATTTTTTAATCCAGCTCCCCCAAATACAATATGATAATATTGCAAGATACTACAACCCAACATTTGATGTTCTAAACACACAGTTTTCTCTCATGGATTCATTTTTTTATTTCTGGTATCCAGAACTCAAACTAAATATCTATTTAACACAATTCATGGGAGATAGGAAGGGGCGAGAGGCCACAACATTAGCCCTACTGACATTCTTTGTGCTTTCCAGATAGTAAAAGATTTATGTAGTACTTCACTGCTCTGATGACTTTGCTTCACAGTGAATGTGCACGTTTAGTGACTTTACAACTAAAATCAATGTAAAACTTTTGAATCTATTGTTTTGTTTGTTAGTCTGTTCTTTGCAGTAACATCTTGGTAGAGCAATACTTCTTATGGTTTTTTTTAATATATTGAATGCTATTTTAACTATCTTAACACAAGGTGTATATGAAGAAAGTGTTATAACAACACACTAAAGCATTCAATCCTGTTTCTGTTCTAAAACTGAATCATGAGAATGATTTTCAAGTAATCCTAATTCTGGAATACAACAAGGAAAAGTAATATTAGCATTTGGCCCAAAATCTCCACAAACTCATTAAAATCGGTTCTGAATTAGTACGTTAGCCTCCAACAAGAGCAAAGGATTAAAATAAGCCTAATGTTGAAGTGCAGTAACAAAAGGAGGATTTATAGCTTCCCTATCGTTTCTTATGGCTCTCTGCAGCTTCTATATCTTCTGTTTTGACTATTGTCCCATTAACTCCTACTTATCCACTGAACATGATGCGTGACAGAAGCCATGACCACAACTTGTGGTAATCCATGCAAGACGACTGAGGAGGTACATGAACAATATGATAGAGAAGAGGTCCTAGATGTATTTAAACAGGATTCATCATCATTAGACAGGTGGCATTACATAGGCCTCAGAATCTATATGATAAACCAACAACATTGTTTATGTGAGGTATTATTTGTTTTATTCACTCAGATTGAAAGAGTGTTGAAAGGGATAACAAAAGTTTGCCTGGGCCCTCCCTCTCCTTGGCAAGAACAGGTACAGCTCTGCTGAGTTGTTAGCCTGAGCCACAGTCCTGGAAAACTAGTCCAGGTGCTAGACAAAGGGAGAGGTTAGGGCCAGTGTCGGTAGGATGCTGGTATGATGTATCTTTCATTTTCAATTTTCTGCCCATAAGAGGAGGTGTTACCCTTATGCCTTTTGCCTACCTAATGGCTAGTGGCATGGCCAGCATCAAGCTAATAAATTTATCCTTGCTCTTCAGCCAGCACTCTGTCACAGCTCTACTCTACAGCAGCTGGGAGAGCAAAATTTATTTTTGCCTACATTGTTGAGAAGCCCTGAGTCAGCTCTGCTAGAATGATCCCTCATGATGAAAAATTTACAGCTTTTTACTCTGCCTCCTTCCGTCTCTTCATCCCTCCCTCCCTTTTAATATCCTTCCCTTTTCCCCAGAGTGTTCCTCCCAATGGATTTGGCAGCCACCCCAATTCCTGTTTAACATTCTCCATCATCATTTTCAAAATAAATGTATCTCACATCGTACCTCTATTTCAAGACCTCTATACTTTGTTTTTAGACTGATGGCTTTTAAAGGGTGAGCCAAATCCCTAAATGTTTTGAATCAATAGTGTTCTTTAAGAGTTGCTTTAATCACTTAGAGAAGACATTTATGCAATTTCTAGGAGCGAAGTCACAACTCGGGGACAGGGTGAGCTATACAAGATACTGTCAGCAGCTGAGAAGTGCTGTGAACATCTATAGATGTTGGAATGTGCAGTGTCAGCTAAAAAAATACTTAGCAAAGCACAAAAATTGACTCTGAAATAAGAAAGGAAATCAAGTAATACCCCTCTTTCCAGCTCCTTGCCAATTACCATTACCTTCACGCACTACAAGGCTCCAGCCCATTATGCTTGATGATAATCAGCAACATGGAGAAGAAAACGGAGCTTTCTGTCAGTGCCATCTGTACACGAGCAACAGGAGGTGAAGGGAACCAACCTACTTGCTGGTACGTAAAACCAGCCCTAAGTCAGGGGAAAAACTACCACTGAGTTTACTCCAGAATGTGCTGGGCTTAATTTATAAGGAAATTTTCCATTCCAGAAAAAAAGACACAGCTTAAAGAAACATTTTAAATAAATGGTTTGTTCCAGCATAGTGTTTTAGAAACAACTTCATAAAACCCGAATGCAAATATTTCCTTCAGTTTGCCAGGGAATTCCTCTGGATTTCACTTTAATCTCTGTACTTTACCCTAGCATTAGTTTATAAATAAATTCCTTGTCTGTGATCTCCAGGAGTGATTCTGCCACATCAACAAGTGAAGAGGAAGGAAAGTTGACCTAGATACTATACGAACACACGTTTACATCTTGTTGTTATTATTAATTTTTATGTGTGTTACTTGCTTATGAGTGGCACAAAATCTATTCCCCCCCACTTTTCCCTTGCCTGTGGAATGGGGGAACGCTGCATCTGCGCTCAGAGGATGCCAGATCGCTGCCCGTGCCTGCCTAGACTGAGCTGGCAGGCAGCCCCCGGGGGTGGCACAGCAGCTGGCAGGAGCAGGGACAACCCTTTGGGTTTCTGCTTCTTTCCTAACACTGCACCAGCCACAGAGCAAGATGCAGTGAAAGTGTCGGGATTATCCTAACCGATGCGTAACTCCTAAAAGGCAGGGGAATATAGATTCCGAAGGAATATGTCATATTCCAAAACTGTCTCCTGTGAAACTTCAAATTTCTGTGTTGTGATTAACAGATTGCCTATCTTAGCGGAAACATACCCAATTTTGATTCATTCTTTCCTTTCTTCCTAAAAATACACTTAGAATCCTTAACGAAGAGGTAGTTTCAGTTGAAGGATAAAAATTCTAAGTCTTTCCAAAGTGGTTATCTGCAGGTGGCAGAGCCAGGAGCTGCCTCCTCACCTTCTGGGCAAGGGGAACAGCTTTCACGGGGGTGTGCGGAGCTGGCTCCCAGTCTGAGCTGCCGAGGTAACTGGAACCAAGACCACATGCAAGGACCCACCCACAAAAACACTGTGAGCAGACACAAGTTTAAAGAACCTTCTTATTTCTATTGTATCTGACCAGAGAAGCTTCTTGAAGTACATTACATCTCAATTCAGTAATAAGAAAACTAGTTCAACAGCCAGAGGAGCATGGTGCATGCCCCAAGCAGATAACATAGGAATATCCTGTATATCCAAGTAGACAGTATAACTCACCGGTAACCTGACCTTCACATAGAATATGTAATGTCTAGAAGCAGAGTTAGGGTTGAACATCAAAAATCTCATTTCCGATTACTGATCTGTGAAATGCTTGTAGACAGCAGAAGAGTTTCAGAGAACAAATAATATAAAAAAAAGTCCACAAACAAACTATGTTATTTAATGAAGCTTAAGATATACTTTTTATCTTTACTGACTGATCCATGCATCTGTATATCTAATATGTCAGAAAATGCTGTTAATAATGGGAGAACAGTGGATTTTTTTTATGAAGAGTCAGCAGGAACTCCTTCTCAGCCACAGCCCAAGGGGATGTCATACGTACAGACATATATATATATACAGTATGCAAAGTAAACTTGTGCACCGTGACTACATTTGGAATATGGTGATAAAATGATTGCAAGGATTGAATGTAATAAATACAATAATTTACACTTCGAAATTACAATCTTTTAATACCAACATGCTTAGGGTAAAGTAAGATTCTACTTGCTACTGACTAGAATAGGGCAAGGTACTGAGATAAATTTCTTAGCAATCTTTTCTGGTGTCCTATCTTCTGCTTTTTTAAAGAGACATTTCTGCACGAGAATTAGAAAAAAAAAATTGTATCTTACTTCCTTTCTGTTCCTTCTCATTTTTCCTTCTCATCACACCTTTTAGTGGTGCGTTTGTCTGCTGCCTCTCCTTGGGCAGCTCTTCTCCCCCAACCCCTCCATGTTCATTTCCATGCCAAATAAGCATGGACAACCTTCAGCTTATGCTGATGCTCTTCTCTCCCTCCAGGATTATCAGCAGAATTTGAGGTGCAGACTCTTAAGAAACAATATATGTGTGTTACTATATTGTTCTGAGAGCTGAGAGGTAACTCCAGTAGTAAATGAGTTGTTAATTTTGAGGGAATTGGCTAATACAAGCTGATGATAGGACCCTTTTCAAATAGTTCTTTAAATGTTTTGAGCACTGTAGCAGAAAGGCTGATGTAGCACAGAAAATAAATGGATGCCTGCAAATGTCATCTGTTCCAGAAGGCACTAAAGGGACAATGAGGACAGAGAAAATATGCAAAAAACAAAGTCTACATGCTTCTTCATCTGCAGTTACTGGAAGATGTACGTGTTGGGTGAGGAGGGAGAAAGAAATCCGGGCCAGACAAGCTTTATTTGTTGGCATGGCTCCCTTTTTGTCTGCTACTTCATGTTAAAACACTCTGTTATTCTGAACCGAGGGTAAAATACTCCCTCCCTTCTTTTTATCTTCTACCCCTTTAGAATTACGTCATCTTTGCTTAAAGTCTCCTGCAAAATATGGACTGTACATTTGCTTAAACACACTGAGTGTTTTGCTCTAGACCACGACGCTGAAGAAAGCTTAGTAGTAGGCTCTTATTGAGGGACGCTTGCTCGCTCTCACAATGAAAATGTTCCCTTTCTCTGGGCAAGAGTACAGACGTCTATTATTATTAAAATGGATATCAAAACATCTTTAAACCTATTGTAAGATGGAAATTGAAAATTATTTTTTTCAGTGTCTTTTTCCTCCTCTCCATTAGTGGTAATTATGCAATCATTTTTTATTCCTTTTCTTTTTGTGTCTGTGTGAATGTGGACAATTATCAAGATACATACATTAAAATTTTTGATTCAAAATGACAAAGCAATAGGGTATGCAAAATGCAACCACAAAGGATTTGGGATTGCAGCATGGCAAACACATCATCTCTTCTTTTTGAGATGCAAATTTCCACATGAAATATAAAAATTGTCTGCAGCCGACTAGAAAAATAACAGAGCTATGTTGTGCCATCTCAATACACAGTTGAACATACTTATCCATCAGAGTTTTCCTACTGCATAAATAATGTACACATACTTGACACTTCTGAATAGGTATGTTGATTTTTACTTAAAAACAAATAATCCTGTTTATCTGTGAAGAATACAGATATGACTGGATGCTGACAAGTTACTGTGAAAGGAATAAAGACAAAGTTGGGTGCTGGGTTATAAAGTACACAATAGTTTTGGATGGCTGAGCCCTGATAAAATCAATGTACTTCGATGGTTGCAAGAATACATTCCTAAAGACCTGATTTATGAGATAAGGACCTTCTGAACTAGCAGTAGGCAATTTTCTTAGGTAACTTGCAAACACACCAAAAAATGTGTATTGTCTCCTTCATTTTTACATAGATTTTTTTCTTCTGGTTATGAGATTCTTTGTACCAGGAAATAAAAATAGAAGGTTGAACATGGAATGTTTCATAACATAAATAAATTTCACATTTGATAGTGCAATGAGGAGCAAAGATCTTATTCTGCAAATATGGAGTTAGCTGTTAAAGTTATGAGCTGCATCTGACAGAAAGCAAAACACAGTTTTGTTTTTTTTTTACTTCATAAGTATACAGCATATAAATATCAGCAGACAGTAAAGCTGAAAAAACCACTGAAAGTCTGTGGATGAACTACTGCAGAGCTGTTTGGGCTGTAGCTGAAGAAGCTCTTGGTGGACACCAAGTACACGTACTAAAGGTTGTGTACAAAGAAACTTGTGGTATGTTTGGACCAAAAAAAAAAGTGTGAGAGAGATGAAATTACCACTCAAAATGTTAAAATTAAAAAGATAAGTAGACAAACAGGATTTACTTGCCTTTCTTCAAAATAAGACAGAAAAGCATTGTATCATTATTGACATTTTAAAGCTGTTGAGAAATGTTTTTATAAGATTGTAATATATGAAGAGAGAATTTCAGATTCCAAAATAGGAAATGAGCCTACTTAAGTCTCAAAAAAAGTCTTCTAGTAATTGCAAATTAGTTTAACTCCCCTGAAGTGAAAGAGTATAGAATGGATTTCACTGTTTATGGATCTGATCCTTGTTAAGCATAAAATGTTGTCAATTATGTATTTTCTTTTAGTAGCTTTTTTTTTTTTTATTTATTTCCTCTGGAATTTTCCTCTTTAATCTTTCATCATTTTCTCTGCCTCTCAGTATGTCTGGGATGATACTATTCTCGACTATTCTCACTACTTCCAGTCTTGTGGTCTGGTGTTCATCACTGGTTCTATCATGATTTCTTGCACATGATTTACTTTCAGTCTGCAAATGGTATTCCATTCAAGATCTAGAAAGGCATGGCACAGCCTAGGTTCCCAGATAGAACACATTCTAGCTCCCAATTATGCCCAGTGCCTTTCCTTTGGTTTGCCACAGACAAATGTATTATTACTGTAAAAGTGAAGGCACCCTTCTTCTTTCCATCTCCTCCTTTTTCTAAGACAAATATCAAAATGATACAGACTTGCTCTTCAAGAGCTTGCTGTTATACTTCAGTTTTCTGAAAATTTTTGGTTTGAGTTTTTTTCCTCATATGTGTTATAATATAACACAAATTTGTAAACAAACACCACCCCCCACTTACACACACACACACACACACACACACACCCCAACAACTGTTTTTTGGGGGTTTGTTCCAGAGTGTAAGAGGGGTCCCATCAACACAGAAGACTGTGCTGTACTATAACTTCCAATTAAGTGAGTTTCCACACCAAACCAAGGCAGAAGACGACCCCATCTTGCAAGATCTGAAATAGAAGCCATTATTTTCAAGTTTTAAAAGCCTATATAATCAACTATTTATTCAGAAGTCAAACACGGCACAAATATAAGTGTGAAACAGCCAAAAGTAAAGAGTTTGGAAAAAACCCCCAAAGAATCTGAAAGCTAATTATCCAAAGTGATCGATGACTATTTATGGTAACAGATACACTGTATGGAACATCTGGTTTCACCCTTAAAATAAATTTGCTCCTAAATAAAAAATAAAGAGCCCAAAATCGTGGGACTGTAATAAAAATTTTTACAGCTCTACCAGTGAAAAAGGTTAGCCTCGAGGACAACCAGTTAATTTACTGTCAACAAGAGCAGTTATACTTTGAATGCAAAAAATGCCATTTATATTGAGTCTCCCCCATTCTTGTTTAAAAAAAAATTAACACTTATTTTTAAAATTGTTTCACAGCGATAAATGCTGTTTCTCCACCTCTTTCTCATTTTTAAAGGTTTATGTACTAAAGATATACTTCAACAATGACTTGGCTGAAGTTGAAATAAACACTAGATGGCAGAAGAAGTCTGGAGCTGAGCATCTGGAAAGGGTACCACCTAAGCTCGCCTGCATTTCACACGGAGCATTTCCAATACCAGTTGAAATATTTCACCCACTTTTTATACAAAAGTTGTAAGTGGTCACATAAAAAAAATTATCTCCACGCATTACAGCTGATTTTCTTCCCTGAAGGCACAAAGCCTCCAGTGTCATCCCAGCAGCCTCCTGCCACCGGTTGCCCCCCCAGTTCCCTGTGGCTGGCAGCCACAGTGTGGCAGATTTGGTGGCCCTGGAACATCAGAGAGCCATAAAGTCAGCATCCTGAGGCCACATCACATTGACTTCTCAAAGGGCCTGGGTATTTTTGGTAGAAAACGACTGAGAACTGAATGTAGAATTTAGGATCTAGGCTGAAGGAGAGAAAGATCAAAGAAAGTAATTTTCCTTTCAGGCTTGTCAAGGAATCTACCAGTAAGCTGTACAGAAACAATACCAGGACACAAAACACTCAAATACAGAAATGAATAGACAGATTAAAAAGACCTCTTCTAAAATTTGAAATTACTCTTTATAAACAGTATTAATTGAATTAAGAGTTTAACAGGTACACTGGCTCACCTGACCAGCTTCATGCATAAAAGAATAAAAAAAATACACCTAACCAAATTAATAATAAAGCAAGGTGTGACTCGGTTGCATTGCCATTAAGATCCTATTTTGTTCACAGTAAGGCTCCTTGTACCCCACCATATCTTTGACGAATCCCACTGCATCACCTCAGCGGAGCAGTTCACATTTTGGGGAAGTGGAAAAGAGCGTACGTTGGCCACCTGAGAAGTGAGGGCCAGCTGCACCGGAGCGGTCTGTGCTGCGGGTGATTCGCTGCTGACAGCACTAACAACCCATTGCAGATGGGATGGCAAATTTCACTCAGGCTCTGCGGCAAATCTGCCTTTCACTCTTGCATAGTAAGCCTCATCTGCAGTAGCCAAAAACTCTGCAGAAGAGCAGCGATGCATCCGTTACAGCCTAGACGTGTTGGGTAGCATCACAAAAACCCCTACCCTAAGCCTCGTCCCAGCCATATTGCATTTCTTGATACGCCTAGAGTTACACTTCAGAAGCTTCAGTGATTCTGGTTTTGGCAGAGCTCTCCTACGCAGCCCCTGAGGAGGTCTCTGAACATACTCGACATGAAAACAAAAGGCAGAAATGTCACAAACTAAGGCAACAAATGGTCGGGGAGGGCTAGTGAGCTGCTGCTGCAGGGAAAGCAGAGCAGCTGCTCGGAGCTCTCCCACCTCACACAGAGGCGCTGCCAGGGAGGGCAGGCATGTCCAGATGCTCAAATACCTTTCAAAATCAAAAGGAATGGCTTGGGCAACAGCAGAGCTACCATCTGCAATCAAATATGTAATGCACGTTGCATTATTGCAGCCTTGCAATAGCATATATATAGATGTATGTATAACATTTCAGGCTTCGCGCTGAATGATAGGCCGGAAATTGCTGCTGTGGGAGGATGAAATTGTATTGTCTCCTAAAAATGAACATGCAAGTGTGTAAACTACCCATAATCGACTAGAGAGGGAAAGAGAAAGGAGAGGAAAGGGGAGGGAGAAAAAGAGGGAGAACGGGAGAGAGAGAAGAAAAAGCCCTACACTGTGTATGCTGCTCACTGGCTGTTATTTTGTTCCAGTTTTGCCCCATTCATGAAATGGTACATTTAACTGGAATTGATGAGTAATTTCAGCCCAAACTGGTAGAAATAGTGAGGATACGGCTGGCTGGCCAACCCTCCTGTCCCCTGGGCTGCTGTTGCAATGCAGCAGCGATGCAGCCGACGTTCCCCGAGGTCTGTTGTTCCTGCAGTCCCTCCTTCCCCAGCTCCCCCTCTGCAGTCCCAAGTGCCAGAAATGGGAACCAACTCCAAAATGACCGAGAAAGGATCAAGGGGGAAATCAGGCAATTGGACCTCAAAAAATTCATGGTGGTTTACCTTTTCCTCAGAGATGCCTTGGATGAATTAAGCAAAAAGAAAGAGCTAGTATGAATTTCCTTTAGTAGTAGCTCACAGCTGAGCTGTGCAGGCCTTTATGTCTAGGGTTTGATCCTGCTCAGGGTAACTAGGCAGCACAAGTCTACCCCCCATATGCTTTGAAAGCAGAATAGGGGTAAATGGTGTTTTTTCATCCGTAGTCGCAAACATCAAAATGTCAAATTACACATAAATAGCAGGGATTAATTTCTTCCATCTTTCTCTGGGATTAATTAGCTGTACATCACCAAAATCAGACAAATTAGTGCAGAATTCCTGTAAGAGGGGAAGGGAGACCCAAAATCCTTATAATCAAGTAGGTTTTGAATAAGTCAATTTTTTCTATAATTTTTCTGCTTTCCTATGCCTCATCTTATGTACAAACATCTTTACGTATCCACACAGGAATCCATCTCACTGCTGTCTTTCAACCCTTTCTTTACTGACACGGAGCATTGCACAAACACTGTGGTGAAGATGATTTCACATCATCTCACATTGCTCCCAGCTGTTTCAGAAACCTTATGCTCTTTTTTACCTGATGAGAATGAACCTACTTGTTTTTCACTTCAGACTCCAGTATCTTTCAAGCAGTTTGCCAAGTTGCTACATGCCAAGTTGTATCATGATTGCTCAGTTGGCATTGAAAGGAAGAAAATTGATGAATTTATATATTTGATAAAGAACAAGGCTACAGGTAGGTTTCCTGTTTGAGTCTGAGTATTATGCAGATGAACCAAAATATGACCCTGATTACATGCCACCAAAGCAAAAACTGCTGGGAACACTTCGATACCCACAGTTTTTACTCATATATACACATCTGCTAAATTCAAGAGCCTTCACACTTGACTAAGCACAACATCCTCTTCCATATATAGAAATACCAGCATGTTGTCTGGATTAAAAATAGCAATGTCTAAGAAAAGGTTACTCAAGGATAGGAAGAACAATTCTCCAGGTATAACACAAGAGCCATGGAGCAGCAAAAGTAGGTGGCAGCAGGTGGCCTATTTATATCCTCCAGATTTCTTTCTTTGTCTTAATAGCCAAAGAAGCCTTGGCTTTTAAGTAAGTGCACAAGTGTCTTGTGTACTTATTGCCACAAGACAGAGAAGATGCTAAAAGTTTATATGATTTTTAAAATATTATATATTTTGCTATATAATTTGCTCTTGACGCAAAATAGCACATTAGCAAACCTTTGGAGTGTTTTTGGGAGGTGGGCTTTCTGTGTTCTTCTATTGTCTATGTATTTGCTGTTGGCAATTTTGGATCTAAGATATCAAGACAGACAGACCCTTGATGGATCCTGTGATAGCTTTTCTATGCTCTTGTTCAGCTTCAGCGTATTTTGATGAGTGACTTGTTAAACCTACATCAATTGTTTCAGTGATTGCTATACAATTTAATTAAAGAAACACAACTTTACATTAATTTTAAAGAAAAGACTTCATTAATAAAGTCTCTGCATAATGCTGTCACAGGTTAGTCTAGCAAAATCACTATCTTTTCCTGGCTTTCCTGCATTTTTCTGTGTAGCTTTATTCAGATTAGTGCAAATTCCTAACTAAATAGAATTATTGCTGAGCTCAGTTAATACTCTAACCATGGGTAGAACCATGGCATCCTCACTAATAGCGAGGATAAACAGAAACAGCTTTTAGTTTCATTAAACTAAATAAGACAGTAAAATTTTATTTAAACTGATTAAGGACAGCAGAATCACTCAGTGTATAAGTTAGTTAATATTATTTTTATTTTGTCTTTCTGAACACAGAAAATCTAACTTCAGCCGTAATTTATGACTGAAAGCCAATAGCTGTTTCTGACTTAAAAGAAAGAAATGATGTGGGTAGTTACTTACAGGAGCTTTGCTGTTTTGTGTTGAAAGGAAACACCTTGTCACTGGTAGTTACAGAAATTGCCTACAGCCTCCAGCTTTGTGAAAAATTTCAGGCCCAATTAAACTTCTAGAACAGTCTCTATAAATAAACGCAATAAAAATCCAAAGCCCCTGGAAAACATTGTGTATTAGTCTCTGACAGGGGAATTCAAAGGGTTGGACTCTCCAGCGCTGCTCAGGATAAACAATGGCTTAAACCTATGTGCAACGCTGGGGCTGGGACTGGGACTGGGACTGGGGCTGGGACTGGAACTGGGGCTGGGACTGGGGCTGGTGCTAGGGCTGGTGCAGGCACCAAAACACAGCGGGTGGTAAAAGCCAGAGCTCTGCAGACAAAAAAAATCCACTTTCTTTGTCTCAGGTGGGCAACAGGAATTTACACGAACATGGTGGTAGGCTGACACATCTGGAGTACAGGGATAGGTTCTCTCTGTGATCCCTTCTTAGAGGCACGTAATTTCTTGCAGAGATCCCAAAAAACATAGTGGAGACATCTTAATTTTATACCCTATCCACCTCAGCAATGTTTGCAAGCAAATGCCTTCTGAAACCATCGCTTCAGGTTTGGCGATTTTTCTATGAACTAGAAATTGCTATAGATGGCCTTATCATGAAAGTATAGAGTACAGCATTTTTGTACCTATATAATTTTGGTAAAAGTTGGTAAAATAAGTGTAATTTGGGAGAGGAAAATGTGTGGGTTCTTAGCTAAAATCACTCAGAACACCCTAGTTTCAAGATTTGTGTAGGCTCTGGAAAATACATAAAATTCCCACAAAGGCATATGCACTCAGTTATTTTGAACCCTGATAAGCCAATGCCTGAAATTTTATGCACTCTAAGCTGAATTAATTTTAAATAATGACATTCTAATTATTACGTAATACTACGTTGAGTATATTGCTCTCTAAACACAAAGGGATATATTTTCATTTTAATGCACAGGGGAGTCATATACGTAACCGCTTTTAACAGCAGGGAAAGTATTCTGTGTGCTAAGAACAGATTCTGGTTTTTTATTTGACATACTGCATTTCATCAGTTGTCATACCACAGTGACTCAACAAACAAGCATGTTTAACAAAAATATGATTGTGAATGACATCACAAATACAAATATACAAATATAAGAAGGGGTCATAGATGTTCTGAGATACTACCAATTCTCTTTTTTGCCATCTTAAGTCAAGACATTACACTCCATGGAGCTATGGAGTCTAGGAAGAAAATCAGCTGACAGTGGAAAGCAATTTTAGAGTACCTAAGCTATAATAAAAAATCAAGAAAATATCAATTTTGCTAAAATTCTCTCGCTCTGATTCTGGGTGGATTTGGGATTCTAGGTGAAAAAAATATCATTCAAAGAGAGAAACAAAGTTTCTCTGCAAAGATATGAGGAAGAATTATTACAGCTGAACTCAGCGCCAGGTTATCAGAGCCGGGCACTGGGACATCCAGCTCCAGGTGCTATTTAAACAGACTCCACATGCCTGTTCTGCTCTGAAGTCCAGACACCTTTTTGCTTCCACAGTCACACTAAAATTCTGTGTGAATCCTATCCTATCTCTGAGCAAGCAAAAGGAGGGAGAGGGAAAACTAACCCTGCCATTTTGCCAGTACTCAGCTTTGGTACTGAGTGGCACACGCCTAACTGTTTGCAAGAAATTGATGGCAGAAGCTGTGTGCAGGTCTCCTGAGTCTCAGCCCTACATCTGTACTGCCAGGCTAATATCACTAACGCACTGAAGGTACTCCCCAGCTTTGTTCTGCTGAGGAGGTCAGTGCACAATGGCACTTCTTTCCCAATGAATGCTTCAAAAAGCAATCATCTCACCCATTGACGAGACATTTCTCTCTGCCAAATGCCAAACTGCCATTTTTTTAATGGATCTCCACATATTCTGAACTACTTATATTTTCTCCCTTTCCTAGAAATTATCTTATTTCTAGAAGTGCATGCTGCTATCCAACATAGATAAGCCACAACCGAGGCAAGGGAAAATAATATTTTCCTTGCCCATCTCCAGGTGAGATTACAGCTGCTAGCCTAGTCTAATCATTGTCTCAGATTGTAAACAGCATTCTGTAGCCTTCAGTTAAGACCCCCTGTAAAATAGCAAGGCACTCTGCTTCTATATCCTTGTACACATACTGGTATCAAGTAAGAAAAATTCACTGAAGTCAATCTATCAACCATGGTACAGAAAAGAGAAAAGCTCTATATACTCTGGTATTGCATCAAATCCAAAGAATAAAACAGTGCACAAGCATGATCGCAAAAAAAGTTGCACCAAATGAGAATAAGATGTTCTACCATCCACCACTAGGAAGCAGTATAACCATGTTGTTAACAATTGGAAATAATAACTATTCAAGTCAGACTTTGGGAAATTTAAAGAGTGGACTCCAAGACAAAAAAAAAAGAAGAAAAAAAAATAAAGAAAAAAAAAGCCATTTCTATCTGATGACTATATCAACTACTTGTGACACTGAATGCCCCTGCAGGAAAGCAAAACTAGAGAGAATTCTGAACATGATGGAAAAGCTTCATGTGAGATATTTTTCTCATGATTAAAGGAGATAAACCTTTGTAAGCCTTTTGGCATCCTTCCTGCACATGATTACCAAAAAAAATACAAGAAAAAAAGCACAGAGGGCCTGCTACTTTATTATTTTGCACCGTGCAAAGTATTCAGTTACAGGTTTTGAAAATTTCTAATGTCTTTGTAGAATGCTTCAAATAAAGGTATGAGTGGTGTGGTGCATTTATAAGAATATGAAAAAGATGACAATATCACCATGAAATCTAAGGGAACAAAGTTTACCAGATTGGATTTTAGCCTACATTAGGGTTTAAGAGATGCAAATGCATGATACCTCTTACTGCCTATATAGTATTTTGTGATATTTTGAGTCTGTGTCTTGAGCAAGATAAGTAGGTGGTAAATATCTCATCTCTGTCTATTGGGTCAATGGATCCATACTCTTCCTGACCCTTGAGCCCTAAAACATGTCCTAATTATTTCAGTAGTAAAAGTGTCATATTCTTCACCTCGATTTCATTAAAAAGAAAAGTCTGAAGGCTTAGATTTCCTTGCAATTCAAATATCACAACCAGATTACTTATTGTGGTAATAGCACTTAACATTTACACCCCTCATCCATCAGCTACTTCACAGACATCAGCTAATAAGGCAGATTTAGATGTGTTTATTTTCTTTGCCTTCTAGACTAGAAACCCAATACAAGGAAGTGATTCATTAGTCAAATGCAATACGTGCCAAATCTGGCAATGTTACTTCCCCCAGCTTTTTCTGCTACCTGAAACCAATCTATTACACTTGTTGATATATATCTTGTTTCAGATTGATAAAGTGAATACAGTGATTTAATTTCTAAGATGTTTATTACTTCCCAGAATATTAAATGTAGCTATTTTACATCTTAACCTTTATATAAAAGATTGACTATTTTTATATTTCTAAGTTAGCTTGATAAATATTTCATAATTTTAATAATCTGTAAATATGTTACTGGTTTAATATTGATACACATAATATACTTTTCCTATATAACTACATATGCTTATCTCTCTTACATCTTTTCTCATCAGAAAGTTTCAAAAAAGGATGGTTTTTTACAAAATTCTGTTTCTTTTCAGTCCTGATTTATATTCTTGAAAGACCTGTACTCCAAGTGATACTATTAAAATTTCTCAGCTCTTCTGAATCTTTAATATCTTTATTACACATCAAGACGTTTTACTTGCTCTTCCTAATTTAATTTCAGAAATTCTGAAGACTGCTGACTAAGCCTTTGGCAAAACACGCTGTTGGTATTTATTCTAGCCTTAATGTAAAATGTCATTGAAATTCACAGACACACAAAGGATGGGTGTATACATCGCCTAAAAGAGTTTACATGACCTCCTAGACAGAAGGGGCATCACTAGGAAGCAGATTAGGTCGAAGTGGGTAAACAGATTCACCCTCTCCCATTTCATGCCTGTCTCTGCTATCACATGAAATACATATTGCCAAATTAGTAGCATCAATACACTTATTATTATGGAAATGATTGCAGGAAAATACACATTCTTATGCAAGCATAAAATCTTTAATATTAGGTAGATCAATGCTGAAGATTCTGTAAGTCAACCTGTTAACTGAGGGCAGAGCTAGAAATAAAATTGTCCAAACATAATAAAGCAGAGGGAGAAGAAAGATAATCTAGGAGTGCATCCCGGGTCCTCAGTGAAGGCTGTAGCAAAATTTGTTAGAACTGCAGTGAGGACTTCATTCAGACTTAAGACTTTACAGTTCTCCCCAAGTCTTTTGGTAAGCTTGCTGTGTGTGTTTTTGGGGCAGCAGGAGGGAAGAGTCCTTTACAAATTCACGCTCTATAAAATTTATGCTCTATAGTAATAACAAAACCCACTCTCTAAAGCAGCAATACTGTGATTTCTTCCCCCTCAATGAACTCTTTTAAATACAGGAGCAAGATTAAAAGATGGTAGTACCATGTATCATAGCAAGCGGTATAAATGATACAGAAATAAAATATAGCCTGGCTGGCAGCATTCCAACCTTCTTGGCCAGTTGTCAGCTCTCAGATGTGATGATATGGCTGCCTGAGAATTGCCTCCTGTAACCTTTATCTGACAGGGACCTAAGCAATGCCCTTCAGAGGAGATAGATTATGAATGTTTGTATTTCAAGCTAAATTCCACAATTAAGTATAACTATGTGTCACGTGTTTTCATCTGCTCAGTTTTACATAATATTAAAAACTAAGTAAGTAAATATCTAGACCTTTAAAATAATGGAACGTGTCACTGCCATGCTGCAGCATCTGTGGCATACTGCAGTAATTCTAAAATGAAAATACAATCAATGTAATTATTCTAAACTAAGTTACCTGAATTGCAGGATAGTTACCATATACATGTGGAACATTTTTGAAAGTTGGTCTACCTGTACTTTTTACTATATTCAGGTGCTACTTCAGATCTCTAAAACCTTACAGGTCACAAAGGAGCCAACAACAGTGATCCCTAAAAACAGTACAATTTCCCCAGGAAAACAAAAGAAGATACAACCTCTTCTCATACATTTTCAATGATAATATTAAGAATTATGGTTCCATTCTTTCTTACTCACCTATAGAAAGACTGCATGCCTCTGTGAGCTTGCTTCTAAGTGAATTTCATTTTATAAAAATAATTAAGAAGTGAAATTTTTAATATTTTTTTTAATTGAAATGCTTTTAATATAAAATATTGGTTCATTTAACTGAAGTCTGTGAGAGTACCTAAATGTTCCCACCCTCCCAAAGCATGAATACTTTTGAAGGTAATTTGATGATGAAAACATCTTTCCTGTTTGGATTACTTTTTTATGGTAGAAATTTTGGGCCATAGTAATAGCAGCGTAATTGCTAGTAATCCCAATGCAAGCACACAAACATATCCACATGACCTGAGAGAGATTCCACAATTGTGAACAAAGATGTATCCACAGCTCGAAATCTTGCCTTTCTTCATTTTCCTCTGAGGAAGGCTCACACCCAGAGTCAGTTTGAGCTAAAGCTTTAGGTAACATGGAGCTTTTGAGTCAGTTCCAGGGCTGTCTATAAGGGGGTCAGGATTTCATGTTCTAAATTCAAATACTTTTATTTCATGTCTGTGTTCAGACTTAAATTTGGGGCAATTTTTGAAGCATTTTCTTGGTTTGGAGGAAACACGTGTTCAATTAACCAATTCTCAGATACTCCCAGGACATTACTGTATTTCCTTTTTTAAAACAAATAATTTTTTAACAGCAGGTGGAAAACCATCAGCATCACTGAACAGCATCACTGAAAACCTAAGAATTGAAAAGTGGTTTATTTTATGGAAACAAAGTCTCCAAGATTGAAAATTAAGTGTTTTAAAACAGGATAGTTCTAGCAGAGCAGACATATAAGCACTTAACTGAGTTAGTGCAGCAAAGAAATTGTCCTACTCTTTTATCAACCTCATCCTGAGGCATATGTATCTTCACATATACTATGTATCTATGTAGTTTTAATGGAACTTGAAAAAATAATTAATGAGCCCTATATATGCATAATGTTGCCCTACTTCCAATAGGATAACTATGAAAACAGGGCCTCTTTTCCCTTTTATTTTAAGAACTGTGCAAAATATAGACACATAATGCAAATGCTATTGCAATACCATAATTACACTACAGGATCAGCTATGGCCTGACTTGTTCTGATCTGTTTCCTCCAATGATTTTTATCTGGTGCTTTGGATAGGCATACATAGGTCCAGCTTTAAAATAAGCAGTGTAGTTGAAGACTGTGTTAGTTCAGCATTCAGGGCTTCTCTACGATTACTCGTATTATTTTTCCCCCAAACAGTCTTCAACAGAAAGAACTGTTTCTGTTTACTGTTAGCTGCTGTACACTAGTAACGATTAACATCCAATATGGTAGTTTGTGTATACAGTAACATGCTAAAAGATAGTCCTAGTATCAGAACAAACCAGCAGTTCCCCATTTTTTAGGTTTATGGTTGAACTAGATGACCTTAAAGGTTTTTCCTAACCTAAATGAGTTTGTGATTCTATGATTTTCTAAATCAGCAATGAGAGAGAGAAAGACAGCTTTAAAGACATTTGGAAATCCTCCTTCAATAGTGGATATAGTTACCGGAGCAGGGGTTTTTTGATTATTAAACCTTCACCCTAGAAAAAACATTCCAGAAGAATACCAACAAACAATGAAGACAAATTCTGCATCATGACCTTGGAGTCCTACCAGAGTTAAAATTCTTACTACAAATCAGCACCAGTTAAATATAATTTTAAATGAATTCTGCAAGTAATATACCACAAGTATAAATCAAAAATTATTGTTCACACCTACTAAAGATTCTTCATAGCCAAAAGTCAGACAAAAAAGGCTCTTGTTTTCAGACTCTGAAAACTAATATTCTTAGGTCTATTGGGATGTCTGACTATTACCTGAATCCCACTAATTGGTGACCTCTACTGCAATACCAAGTTTCACATTCTGATTATGAGCACTTTAGTATGGAATAGAACAATTCAAGATTAAAACAGTTTGATTTTACCAAAAAATACTGTTTTTCCAATTCTTTTACTGAATTTTTACAGTTAGTCTAAAATACTGCACTAATTTTGTAAAGATAATACTTCTCACTTTTCATCTTGCAACAGGTTCCAAAATGAACCAAAGCATAAGAATGTGATACCAAATCTTCCAAATACTTAATTCCTGATCTTGCAGGAGCTGCTCCTTCAAAAAAGTAGTTAAGATAGCCTGTGTGGGGGCAGAAAGGGGAGAGGGTAAATCAGTTAAAGGGATAAAAGCAATGAGAAAAAAAATTAGCAAAGTTGCAAGAGCAGAGCAAGCAGAATGAGTCAAGGCAAACTTGGAGCTCAGCCAGGAGTCACTGGATTCCTGTAGTCTGTATATCTTACACTGTATATCCTGTAGACAGAAACATCCAAGTGTCTATCTAATATGACAAAGAAATAGTAGGACCTTATGAAATCAGTAAAGAAGCTAATGCAAGTGATTAGCAGAGTCCCACAGATCTGGTAACCTTCTCAGCATTTTCAGACCCTATATGGCTTGCACACCCTGCCTCAGTCTCTGGAGTGTATTTTCTATTTCCCTCCCATTCTCACTTAATTAGAGAGTTCATGCTACCCTGAAATCCCGTAAGAACATGCCTTGGTGGCCAGCAGCAGAGTTCAAGAAGCATTTCACAGCTGAGAGCTGGAACTGAGAACACACTGTCAGCCTGGTCTCTCACCAGTAATTCTAAACCCCCGTTCTGTTGCATAAATCTTTAAATAGCTTACGCATTCTTTCTATTGATCACTGAGAATGTATGTAACAAGTTTTGTCCAGGAAAAGATTAATGAGCCACGATCCCTTTAGATTAGAAAGTAGATGATTAATTGATGATATGATAAACACACATTCGTGACTAGCTGGAGCAGGTTTCTCTCATTATTAGACAGGTTGCGTTAGTTTTTGTAACGCTTTTTGTTCGTTTACCAGTAAAGGCAATAAAGCTTTTCACTTTCCCTTCTCCTTCAGTATTTCTAGTGTGCTAAAGCTTTCGGGTACTAAGTGGTCTGAGCTGCAAGGGAAAAGATTGTGTTGCGGTGAAATGGAAACCAAAGCCTCTGGTCTCAGCTAGGCTATGAGGTGATGCACATAAGCATCAGAAAGCAGAACAAGGTATCATGAGTTTAAAGGAGTTTAAAAGTTTAAAGTTTAAAGGAGTTTAAAGGTCTTTCTGGAAACTTCTGACATTGCATTAAAAGGAATCTCAGTAGAAACATATTTTATTAAAGGTATCCCATCATCATCCCAGCATCCTGGCCTGTATCAGGAACAGTGTGATGAGTAGGACCCAAAAGGTGATCATCCCTCTGCAGTCGGCACTGGTGAGGCCTCAGCAGGAGTATTGTGTCCAGTTTTGGGCCCCTTACCACAAAAAAAAAGACATTGAGGTGCTGGAGTGGGTCCAGAGAGGGGCAATGAAGCTGGTGAGGGGTCTGGAGAGTATGTCTCATGAGGTGAGGCTGAGAGAGCTGGGGTTGTTCAGTCTGGAGAAGAGGAGGCTGACGGGAGACCTTATTGCGCTCAATAACTACCTGAAGGGGGTTGTAGAGAACCGGGGGTCATTCTTATCTCCCAAGTCATGGGAGATAGGACAAGGGGAAATGGCCTCAAGCTGCACCAGGGAGGTTTAGATTGGATATTAGGAGACATTTCTTCACCAAAAGGGTTATCAAGCATTGGAATAGACTGTCCAGGGAAGTGGTTGTGGTGTTCAAAAGACAGGTTGACATGGTTCTCAGGAATATGGTTTAGTGATTTTTATTTCTTATTTCTTATTTATTTTTTTTGGTCAGAGTTAGGTTGATGGTTGGACTAGATGATCTTTAAGGTCCCTTCCAACCTAGATGATTCTATGATTCTATTCTATGAGATGTGTACACTGACCATCTACTGTTTTTACAGCACTGCATGAATCAGCCAAGGATTTTGTGCAGCACGGTTTGCTGGGGACCCCTCTTGTTTTTTCTCTCTCAGTTCTCACTGGCAATGGAACAAAATACAGCAGGTGGCTGGGGCTCCGAGTCCAGTGCTTTGGTGTTATTAAGCCACAGCAGAAAACACAGTAAACCCACATCTTGGATACTAGATACAATGAAAGGTATATAGCAGAAACAGAAACAATAAGGAAAGAGTAACAAAATTAATGAAACAGTTAGCAGACTTTATATGAGAGAGACAGGGTAGCCTAGGATTTTTTGGGTGGTTTTGAATCTGAGGCTTGACCATTTTATTCTATGCCATTAGTTTTGAAATACCCTTCTCCGTGCCATTCTTGATATTCATGCCTTTCAACATTTATTTCCTAATAAGCAACAAAAATGAATTCTTATCATACAATGCCTACTTAAATTACAGTCCTTGCAACAAAACCTTGTGAACATCAAAAGTCAAAATTATGACTGATCAATGAACAACCTGCAGTGGAATAAGGCTGAGGGGACAGGCAAGGAGTTTGTGCTCATCATGGGACGTGGGGAGTGACTGTTCACTCCTGATGTAATGAAAGATGAACTTTCCTCAAGGCAGAAGGGTCCAGAGGAGAGCCTTTGAGCTACATCAGCTGTCCTCCTGAGCTAGCCAGGCTGGTGAGATGCAGGTTAATACATGGCTCAGCCCAACACAGCCTACAAAAAGCGAACAACTTACAAACAAAACATAGAAGAGAGCAAAGGGCTTCAGCTGGTTTGAGCCCATGTACTCCTTCCCAGAGGCTGGGGACAGCCAGCCATTGTCCTCGTATCCAGCTGTGCATCGCAATTGTTATACACTGTGAAGTGTATTTATATTTGGATCTACACATCCTGCCGCATCACTCTGCTAAATCAACATCCCCTGTCACGTCAGATAATGTCAAGTAAGTAAATCTGATATTAAACACCAAACCCTTCCCGAGTGAAATATCAAAATAACCTGGACAGAGGGAAGTAGACTCTTGGCATTTATACAGTCCATTGGGGCTTGATCATTTAATGTAAGAAGAAGCCTTTAAGGACTATTAAACACCGTTATCCACTACAATCTTTCATCTGAAATTCCCTAACCTGCATGTGAGGGGAAATATTATTTTATAACAGTTCTTCTTCCCTAAGCCTGCTAGCCAGTAAAAAAACAAGCTGGCCCTTTAGCCTTATCCACCACATTGTTCTTGCATGGTATAATTCAGAAACTCTAAAATAGGTATATCCGTGTTTGTTTGATTGTTTATCAGGGGTGCAGAGACACAGGGGGTTGACAGTGAAATCTGGTCATGTATTCTCAGTTTTCATCTTCCTTATCTAACTGGGGGTTTGATACAATACAATAGAACCCTTACAGTTTGCATCCTATGCCTATTCAATACATTTGGTAAATGTTGCAAGAGATCTCTTCAAAGTCTCAGCAGAGTCTAAACAAATTGTCAGTTATGATCTTCATATGTTCATTTATTATAATAGTTTTTCATTCATTTTATACTCTGGTTCTCTTAGCAGACTTGAATTTGTCCTATTTGATTTTCTTAAAAGTGTGAATAGCCCCAGACCCTCTCCAAATTCTCAGTTGATATTGCCAAAAGAGGGAGGTGTTTCTTTACAACTTTCATTATGAGTGATTCATACATACAGTTCATTTAGCTGTTTACCACTCTAGCTCCCTTGATTTCCTATTTCTACATAATTGACATATTTTTTCTTAAAGTTTTCCATATGAATTCTCTATGTATAACAATAGCTCGTTTAACATGTTTATGAATTAATTTCAATTAGGCCTAAACGACAACCTTAAGAATCTATTTTCTGCCACCTTCTTAGCAGTTATTATGGTTGGTTTCACCTCTGGTGCATCCATTGATACAAGAATTACACCCAAAAGGAGTTTACCTGGTTTTGTTTCAGAGAATTTTTATACTATTGTCACTGAAGACATATGTAAATATCAAACACTCTCTGACATCAGAATAAACTATACTTTTGATTAAAAATTCAATTTAAAATGATTTAAAAATAAACTACTCAAAGATTAAACTAGACAGAAAACAAATGAAATTCTACCTTGTTTTGTGACAGTTAATAAATCAACTTTAAACAAATTAGTGCATATACTTATAACAATCCTGTATGAAAAATAATCTTCTGAGTTCATGGGAAGTGAAGGTTTAGTGAACAAATTTAATTTTTATGTCTTCACAAAGAAGTACGAAACAAAATACTTCCTGCATATGTCTATGGACTCACACCTTCAAGTTGAAGCCTGCCATAATCAACAAGCAGAACATTTGACAAATTCCATTTGCTATTTCTTCTTTTTTTAAAATCTCTTGTCACTCTGCAATTCATCATGCTAAAGGCTTTGATCCCTAGTGTTGAACAGACATGAATTTCCTAAATGAATAAAACTTACAGGCAAGTGTTTCCTTTTAGAGCTGTATGTAGATGCGATGTTAAATTTTATTTTGTAATCTCTTTAATCAGAAACAAGGGAATTAGCCAGCTGTTTGGAACTCATGTTAAGATGTAATTAAGCATCTGATTGAATTTCTGTGCATATCAAACAGCAAAGGCTAGTATTTACACACAAGACAGATCGCTTTCATTAAAATAAAAATCTTCTCACCAAATGACAACAGAAAGGGTTTACTCCAATGGTTTGTCTCCGAGATACCCCTCCGCAAGAAAGCACACATCAGAATGGCAAAAAAATGTGCTTTATGTGTCAATCATACCAATAGGATTCCTTACTGAGTGACACCTAGCTTCCCTTACATCTGTACCACATGCTACTGCAATACGCTAAGGAATTGCCTGTCTTGCAGGCTTCACAGGGGAAAAAAAAAAAATAATAATTCCACAAATTATCAATTACTCCAGTGTGGAAATAGGCTTTACTGCCACCTGTGCTTCTTTTAGTTTTATTTATTTATTTGGTGGGGAGTGGTTTTTGGTTTTTAATTGATAGTGAAAGAGCTATTAAAAAGTATTACTGCTGAGGTTTTTGTAGATACCACACATATAGCCAGGATTATTCTATCTGGTAAAGCAAACCCCAGATTTTCTCCTTTTCATAGGAGAATGCCCAGAGATGAATATTAGGAAAGATGAATATATATCCTGTTTTTTAATACTAACAGACTACTATAATAGTGAACCAAACAGAAAACATAGTTTTAAGATGTAGGATGAAGCTGGGTAAACAATTAATTAGAGAAAACCGCTTCTTTAAGTAATTTTGTCTCGAGAGAAGTAGAAGCATCCCCTTTACTATTGCAATCAATTTTGATTTGAGTCAAAGCATCCATATTCCCTTTGTGCTAGCTAGGAACAAAGCAGAGCAGGAAAGCAGGATAGTTACTGTCTTTGTTGCCTTAGTTTCCAAGGGTTGAAGTAGAGTTTAATTGCAGAGTTGTCCTCTTCCCACAGCATTTCTGTATTTTCTCATTGCTCAAGAGATGGGGGAATGGAGGGATGCTGACTCTTTTAGGAACAGTCTGGATGTACCCCACTCAGTCCCCATTTCCAAAAGACTTTCACTGTATTATCAATAGAGCAAATGGAAAGCAGGTGACCAGAAAGTTGTGTCACATCAACTTGCAGCATCAAGTGCCAGAGCTGAGAACCACCAGACAACACGACTCTTAAGACACCAAATCGGTGCATCCAGTGTAGCCCAGTCTTATTCAAGCCCCATCTGAAGTTCATCCATCTAACAAACTAACTTCATATTACATGGACAAGCAGGGCATACAGGGAGGGGGAGTAGAGAAAATCCAGAAAAGGATAATATCTTGGGTAAAGATATTTAAGGAGTTCCTGGACTGGGGATATGTAGATTCGCCAAACATAAGCACACTGTACACACTCGCCAAATTTTCTTGTTCCTATCTTCTTTTGCATTCTACACAGAAGGAATGTATTGAAGAGATACGATGAAACAAGTCCTTTTGTGGTCAGTGTTTCATAATTAAGAGGAAAGGAACATCACACTGCAACAGACTACATGTGCAACTCATGTTTAATATTTCGGCTTCTGAGCAGGACAATTAAGAAAAAAATCCTTGCTTATGACTGTTTTGCTATTCCTCTGCAAATAAACAAATGCACAAAACAGCTAAACCCCACAAATGTTCAGAGGTTAATTTTAACGTGACCTTGAAAGAAAGAGACAGAATTTTGACCCTTTGGTTATTTTCTGCAAAGGTGTCTCATTCAGCTACCTAAAAAGGGGTTTTGTAAGTTAAATAACTTTAATTTAAGGGATTCTTTAAGAACTGTTTGGTAGAAAGTTTTCAAGCTTTGAGACAATGGTAATTTTAAAAATTCAAAGAATTGTGCGATGTCTTCCAAAGAATAGACAAGGTGGTTCTAATTAGAATTAGCAAATTAGAAATAGCAAATTGCAGCTAGCCTAGTTTATATAAGGAAGGTATATATTTCTAGAAAGGAAAAAGCTAGTATTGGCATATATTCACAACATTGGCGAGATTCAACTTTAAATTTTTGAGCAACTGTTACTGCTTATACCGAGTAACTACATGACCACTAGAAAGTGGCATGGACACTGATTGCACTGCTCACTTTTGCCCCTTAGCTGCTTTGTGCAACACTTATACCTGGATCTCTTATGATGGAACAAGGTCCATCTGAGAACTATCTCAGTGAATAGCAAGAAGAAAAATGGCCCATTTCAATGAAGCTATGAAGTTATTTGATACTGCACAGCATTTGATTATAGCCTTAAATACTCAAGTTCTGTAGTCACATGATTCTGTGAAGCTCTCAACCTTTATTTATTAATTTGTCTGAAGAGACTGAAAAATAAATTAAGCTCAAACACAAAGAATCCAAGTCACTGAAAAAGAAAATAAATTACATCTTTTCTCAGCCTACGTCATGACTTTTTAAAACTTTGCATGGGGAATATTGCATGTATATATTTTCAGCTTTACTTACTTGTATTAGTAATACACAGTTTCCAAGTGAAGAGCAAAAAACAAATCAAAGATCGACTGCTGCAACCATGCTTCTGGTTAGATAAGGAACCCTCAGGCAGCCCATATTGATTCTAACAATGATTCCATAAAGTATTACTGAAGCAGAAGGACTGCACAAATTCCTGAATTCTCAGTTCCTTTTCCCTCTTTTAAATCAGTGTTTGTTCCTAAATAGTTTTCTCGAGCCAAACAAAACACAGGAACCTCCCCCCTTCCTTCAAAGACCTTAAAACTCAGTTTAGGTTTTTGTCCACAGATGAGCATGAGTACAATATTTGGCAGTATATCTGAAATTCTTTGTTCTTCTTATGGTGCTATCGGTTGGAAATTGAACTGTCTTAATAGTCACAGGTAATAAAAATGGAGGGGTCGTTTTAGTTTTGGTTTTGGTGAAGTTTTGTTTTGTTTTGTTTTTTAAATAGAGATGATTTTACTTCCTTGGTGT
This sequence comes from Scolopax mira, assembly GCA_004320125.1. NCBI lineage: Eukaryota > Metazoa > Chordata > Aves > Charadriiformes > Scolopacidae > Scolopax > Scolopax mira. The sequence goes on from BJBW01001133.1 coordinate 110,517, forward strand.
AGTAGTCCCCATGTCCCTATGCAATGGCATCATACGCATTTCAGTCACACTTCACCTGGGGGGCTCAAGTACTTGTTGCCTTGGCAACACCCTGCATAATGTGTTTCATTTTGCTTCTTTTCTCCTTTTGTGAGTGTGAACTTAAAAAAAAGAGGAGAAAGTAATATACCACACTTTTTTCTAATCAAAATCCTAGGAAAGCAAATGCTAATAGTAATAATACCATCATAGGAGTGATCATTTCCTGGACAAAGCACGAAAACAATGCACATTATAGAAAAAAGACAATCTATTTTCTCAGAGCTGAACTCAGACATTCAGTTCTTCTAATGCAGCACTAAACGCTGTTTCTTCTACTGAATAAACATCTTCTCCTTTGCTGAAGAAATAAATGTTATTAATTTTATAATATTCACATAACTTTGTGCATATGTGTATAGTTTATTTTAATAAACATTAAAATAATTTCTTCAAATTAGTGCTTTCATATTTTACAGATGTGTCATATCTTCAATGAGATGGCCACCCTTCAGAATGTAGAATCTTTACTGCTCTGACAACACCTTTTAGTAATGAATAGAGCCAAAGGCATTGTCTATCTGCACTACCAGGTATACACACACTTATTTATACATAATATATATGTGTGTATGCATATAAAATAGCTGAAAATGAGATGCAGGGTGTGAGTACTATTAGCAAGAGCTTAATACAGCACCTGACTAGTAACTAAAATTGACGTGTAGCTGGTTGCTTACTGTATTTTTTCAGTCACTGGCAGGGCGAGTGAATCTTCTATCTTTATGGATAACAGTTTTACATGGGAAATTTTGGGACTGTGTGAGCACACATGTCCATGAGCATGCACAGCATACTCTAACCTGCACAATGTACCAAGGATGCACAGCAGATCTTTGCATTTCCTGAAATGATTCTGTGGTTTGGTTGGGGTTTTTTTTGGCATCTGCATGATAAGCACAATGCCAAGTCTATGACTTGGTAATGAGCACATCCTCAAGGTAGGAGGATTACAAAGGGACTTTTTGCTTCCTTCCAATCAAAAAAGTACAAGTTTCAAGTGTTTTTATTAAAAAGTTATTAAAACAGCGAGGAATATTTTTGTACTGACTGACACTACCATTTGGTCTAAAATGTAAAGCGTAATAATAGGTAGGTATACTCTTTAAACTTTCCATAAGTGAAAAAACAGTGGCGTTATCTTAGAACCTTGCACCTTTATAAAGAAGCATATAAAGACAACATTTTCTGCTTTCTTCTTAGCCAAGTTCTTGATTGAGAATTCCATAATCAAACAATCAGATTTAAATTCAACGTTTCCCTATTTTTTAAGTCAGCTTAAAGTTTAGAAAATATAAATAAACAAACACCACACCTGACTCTGCACAGCTAAGCTTTAGAATTAGGGAAATACTGGAATTTACAGCTTGTCTTTGCACCTGTGAGCAAGCAGATGAACTGGGCATAACTTCAGTACTACAATCATTACTTACGTGGCAGTAACTGCTCACACAATCTTGAATCATTTTGTGCAAAGGGTGCACTTTACAGATAAATCTGAACCAGTATGGATTCAAAGAAACAGTTTTCTGTCAGCTCAGTTTCCCTTGTTATAGGGGTTAGAAAGAATAAATCAGGTACAGAAGTAAGAGCAGAAAGAGCAGTTCTGGGGTTAACCTTGGCAAAAGAAATAGATTGAAGCCCTGCCTTACATGGTGACAGCCCAGCCATTTAAAGCTGAGATCTCACAAGTGATCTCTGTCCATTGCTCACACGCAGGTCTACACACAGCTATCCATACACATGATTCCCAGAACCACCAAGCATTTGCAGCTACAACTGAAGATGATGAGAACTGCACTCTGAACATTTCAAAAACTACAAAAACTAAGTACAAGGTACCACCTGTGGCAGAGAGAAAGTAGATGCTTCTAATTGGATCCTCTCTGCATTTCAGATCTTCATTTATAAATCAGGATAACAACATCCCTTTTACCTTGCTGGAGTCATGTGAATCTAAATTCAATGATCTTTCTAAATTACTCTGGTACTTTTTGGAATGAGAAAACTGGAAAAGACTGTTAGAAAATTAAGAGCCGTCTTCAGAGCTAAGCAATAAATTCAGCCTATATCCATACGACCAAGAACATTAAATGGGTGCTACTGATTGTATTAATCTCCCTTGAATTCATCACATCTCTATCCTTTATAATAGCTATGGGTTTTATATGAGTATTTTGGAAAGAGTAGATGATGACACAGGTGGCACATAGATTTTTTGAGTGTGCATTTGAGATTGTCATTCATGGGTAACTAACTCAAAAATTAACTGTATAGATAGTCTGAACAAATGAAAACAAAGTGTTTCTGTTACAGTGTTATGTGCTTTATATATAACGAACAGACCAATAAAACTATTTGACAATCACCTAAAAGATTTTATTAATTTTTAATTTTAACTATTATACTCGGTATATGCAATAAAGTTCTGCAATATACACACAATATTTAGTTGAGTCTATTTGATAGCTTGAGTGAATGAAAAAGATCCAAATGATATGGGCTTTTTCCCTCTGCTTAAAATGTAGAAGAGGGAATGTTATGATCGTGTTTATAAATCTAATTAATGTTTTATGTGGAGACCTCCCAGGCTGCACCATTTCCCAGCTACAGTGAGTGCTGTGTATGCTCGGTTGGAAATTGATACTTCTTTAACATTAAAAACATCATCCAAATAACATAATCTTTATTAAAAATAAAGATAAATTATTCCTCCCCCTGTAACAAAATGTATTTTTCCCTATTTCTGTTTCCTTATCTTACAGTTACAAAAGCAATATTAAGTTCAACACAAAACTAACAAAGCCATAGCTGTATCAATTGTTCCTGCTCATGGATGCTTCCCTTTGGGGTCATATCTCTATTGCTCTTGGAAAAAGTTCTTGCAATTAAAGGCTGTGTTTGCCAGCATATTATCTCTCTCTCTCACGCACAGAGGTGTACACACGTATAGACATATAAGTGGACATATAGACATAAACACGTATAGACACGTGTAGACATATAGACATAAGAGTGGAAAGCTAGCAGCAAGCAAAAGGACTATTTTTTTAAAAAAAGAAGCATCATATTTTAGCTCTTCAAAATTAGATATATTTGTCAACGGAACTCAATTCTAACTTCATATAATTAATTTCCCCCCCAGCAATTAATAAAGCAGTGCTTATCTTTAACTGGAGCGTTGACCATCCATTTATGTCCTCACTATAAACCAGTAGAAAATGACACAAAGCCCAAGTTTTTAGGTTTAATTCACTATATATCACTTTGCTGGTAGTTTCTGGCCACACAGCCAACAACAGCATTCTTCCATCAGCAAATTATCTAGCAGTAAACTGGACATATAGTGTCTTTAATGTTGACTTATGAGGACTGACAGTTAAACATCCTATCACTGAGGGTTGACCATATACCCTTAAATGCACAAATTGAAAGGAAGATGGAAGATAGAGAACAGCGTATTCTCCAGGAAGCATCACACTAAAACATTTCATCTCTGCTATTAGAGTCATGATACAAGTGTCATAAAAAAGTTGCTCATATGTTTAAGCTGTCACTAAATTGATTAATGATTATGAGGAGGTGAACAGTTCAGTGGAGTTAAGTCTGAATTTAATACATGCCAAGGCACTAGCATTTGCTGAACAAAAACGATCCTGTTTTTATTAGCTGGGTTCAGATTTGATGGGAGGAACCATTCACCCAGACACAGTCATAACTCAAGAGAACTATAAGCAACAACAAAATGTCTTTTCTACTTTGGCATTTTATATAGAAATGGGCAAGCATAATACGGGTCGAATCCTACTCTTTGTATTTAGAATTAAAAAGCTTGAAAATAGAGTACTACAAAATTAAATTAATATACTCTCATCAGAGTAGTAGTCATCTACCATAAGGCTGCACGTCTTCCCATTAAATCATCTTAGAAAAAGAAATAATTGAAATAAGGAGCCTTTTGAAATCAACTAGTGAAATTGTGAATATTGAAAACTATCAGAACCATATCGACAGAGATCTATGCTGAATTTCATAATACCCTTAGGTTTCTTTACCTATGGAGCACTAGGCCATCAACGGTCTCCCTCCTGGCACATTTTTGGATATGAAGAAACACATAGCCCAAGGGGTAATTTGCCGACCTCTTTTCCTGTCTCTCTCTAACTGCAAACAAAATATGCAGAATCTAATGAATGAATGTTTAAAGAGCATTGAAAGGACAAATTGGAAGTGTAGTTGCAGTTTCTAGAAAGAAGGTTTTAATCATCATCATTAAATACAGTTATCGTATTAATCTATAATAGCATGAACCAGCAAGGATATGGACCACAGCCAAGTATATTGGTAGAGGAAAAAAAGGACTAATAAAGATTTAGAAAGAATATGTTAGATAGAAAATAACAGAACTATATTATATGATAAAAAGCAACAGAGGCAAAATCTGACAATTAAATTGCTTAAATATTCTCAAAGTAAATTCTGAAAATTTTCAACACAAAATGTATGAAATAATGAAAATATATTTCAAGGTACATTATCTTAAAACCTTCTAATACATTTTCAGTTGTTACCAACTCCATGGGTACCGTAAATTTGTAATAATTTATATTGTGCTATAATTAATAATTAAAATGTTTAATAATTAATTGGCTTATTGGGGAATGATCAGTGCCTATTATGAGGCATTTGAAGCAGCAGTAGTTGTCAGCATGCTCATGTCTCCTAAGACTGGTAAAGTGTATCCATTTCGTTATGCAATTATAATTCTTTGTTTCAAGGCAGTTATTGTAGGCATTAATTAGAATCATTATGATAGATACTATACAACCTTATATATATGTATTATGCAACCCATGCCTGAAAACTTTGACATTCCAACTGAAAGGAACAAAATGATTATAAAACAAACAAGGGGAAAATGAAGACAAACACTTCAATAACAAATCCTTGTGCTTACAAAAACAGCTATATGCATAAATAATATATTCTGTACCCTTTCATATATTATATTTTCAAATGTCAGCTTCTATTTGATCTACTTTTCATTGGTTTCTCACTAACATCACCACTGAAATAAATTCTGATGCAAACTGATGTTCACAGTAAAAAGTGAACATCCTCTATCCGCAGTTACTTTGGAAATTTTCAGAAGTACAGGTTTTGGTAGACCTCTCCTGTGAGGGAACTGAATGCACTGCAGTTACAATTGAAAACATGGCCAAAGGTGACTCCCTATTCACTATAGCTAAGTCTTATACAAACAAGTGTACATGGACCACACAGTGGGAAAGGAATTAGATGGATGCCTGCACTCAAAGACTTGTGGTCAATGATTTGATGTCCAAGTGGAGATCAGTGGTGAGTGCTGTTCCTCAGGGGGCAGTACTGGGACCAGAACTGTTTAACATCTTTGCTGGTGACAAGAACAGTAGGATTGAGTGCACCCTTGGCAAGTTTGCCAACGACACCAAGCTGCACAATGTGGTTGACGTGCTGGAGGGAAGGGATGCCATCTAGAGGAACGTGGACAGGCTTGAGAGGTGGGCCTGTACGAACCTTATGGGATTCAATATGACCAGTGCAAGGTCCTGCACATCCGTCAGGGCAATTGCAAGCACAAATGGATTGAGAGCAGCCCTGGGGAGAAAAACTTGGGGGTGTTGGTTGATGAAAAGCTCAACATGAGACAGCAATGTGTGCTTGCAGCCCAGAAAGCCACCTGCATCCCAGGCTGCACCAAAGAAGTGTGGGCCACAGGCTGAGGGAGATGATTCTGCCCCTCTACTCAGTTCTCGTGAGACCTCAAATGGAGTATCACATCCAGCTCTGGGTTCCCCAACATAGGAAGGTCAGGGACCTGTTGGAAGGCCATGAAGATGATCAGAAGGTTGGAGAATCTCTGCTCTGAAGACAGGCTGACAAAGTTGGGGTTGTTCAGCCTGGAGGAAAGAAGGTTTGGGCAGACCTTATAGCACCCTTCTGGTACCTAAAGGGGGCTTACAGGAAAGACAGGAAGGGACTCTTTATCAGGGAGCATAGAGATAGGATGAAGGGTAATGGTTTTAAACTTAAAGAGGGGAGGTTTAGATCAAGTACTAAGAAGAAATTCTTTACTGTGAGGGTGGTGAGACCCTGGAACAGGCTGCCCAGAGAGACTGTGGGTATCCCATCCCTGGAAGTGTTCAAGGCCAGGCTGGATGGGGCTTTGAGCAACCTGCTCTAGAGGTTTCCCTTCCCATGGCAGCGGGTTTGAAACTAGATGATCTTTAAGGTCCCTTCCAACTCTAACCATTCTATGATTGCATGAGAAAATTTGAGAATCAGATCAGTCTATTAAGCAGGACACACATTGCCTGTATCCTGTGACATTTAAGGACATTAAATAAATTCCAATAACCAAGTTAAATTAACATGCAGAAATTATGCATGAATATCTGAAAGTACTTTAAACGTGATTAATGAAGCCCGGAAGATAATTACATTAGGAAACCAGTAGCATTAAACAAAGATAATTCTGTGTAAAAGAATAAAATTCATCAAAAATTTTAACAAATGGATGAAAGATTAAAGATAAAAATCCAACTCAATTACAGTCTGTGGCCCCAATCCAGAAAACCACTTAGAGCATAAGTTTAGTTTTATCAAAGTTAACAGACCTCATCAGTCTAAAGATAAGCATCTGCCTAAGGCACTTCCTAGACTGGGGCCTATGGATTCTGCATAACTACATTGAAACATAACACATTTGCCCCATAATAATTACATATTTAGCTAATAATTAAAATACTATCTGTCGAAACGAAGTGTACTCTAAAAGGCTTTGATGAAATGCGAATGCTTATGTTTCTATCACTGTGACACACAACATGGTCTTGAAAATTTTCCAGGAAATAAAGAGATCTCTAACCGCAGAAAGAGAGGATGCATTTTGCAAACTTTTTTTTTTTTTTTTCATAATTTATGCCTCTTAGAAGCATATATAACTATTGAAAAAAAATTTTCCATGATGAATGAATCAAAGATAGACTCCCTACATTTGGGGTTTGCTTCAGCTTTTTAGAAAAAATCTCCTAAAAACAAAACAAAGCAAATCAAAACAAAGTGTTCTGGGATATTGAAAAGACCCGTAGCATTAGTCTCTAGATATCAGCAGGGACCTGTGTTTTATATTCAAGATATAGCTTAGAGAACAAATGCTGCCTTTAGGCGTAGGCATATCTGGATGTGATAGCTTATGATCTCTTTGCTACTGAACCACCAACTAGTGATTCTTCTTTAGACTTCAGAAAGATGAGCAAACACACAGAACAAGGTGTGAAAAACTAAGTTTGATCAATTGTATGTTGATTAACTGTAGGGACAGGGCACTTAATGTAAAATGCACCTGTAAACAAATGCTTAAGAACAGTGAACTCATTGCAGAAAAAAGTGCAATACAAAAACCTCAAGAGCAGACTATGCTATTGCTCTGGAATATTGAAAACAAAAATGAAAAAGAAAAAAAAAGAAACAGATTATTTTTTTTTCCGTTTAAGAGGTAACCCTATCAGAAAACAGTCCCAGACAGGACTAGCTGAAAAAAGGCCTATGTTTGCATAATTCTTCTTTTAGTGCATAAAAATGGAGAAAAATCTGAGAAATTGTTAATATGTTAAATGCATTTTTATGTTTTCTAATAGCATTTGATAATACAATGTAATATTACATTGAAATTTCACTTGGGAGTATTTTTTTCCTTTGGCAATTGTATTAAAAGCAAACAAATAATGGTTGACTTCATCCAGTGGCTTGGTGACTCAGTGTTTGATTCACTAAGGAGAACGCTGTGGTGGTGACGGTCTTCTCTTTTTACAACAGTCCAATATCTAGAGCAGGAAAGTCCCTACAAGTGTTTCAATTCCTTCTCTGAGTAGTTTCAATATATGAGATTTTGTTTGGGGAATTGACTGTTTGAAACACTAATGATGGTAGGAACAGATATGGACCGCAAATGTTCTCAAGTCCACCTTTTTAAAAAGGAACAGGACTAAAGTATGAAGGTTAGAAAGATATCATCACCACCAGATTTTACAAAAGTGCCTTCTAAAACACAGGCATTGTCACCTGAACCTCAGGATACACATTTTTGCTCTATTACATAGAGGGAGACCTTACAGGGTATAATGGAGATTCTGTTTTGCATGTATAATTTTTACAGAGCCCTAATTTGAAAATATGTAGAAACATATGTTGTTTTGTTGTTTTTCATTACATTAAAAGTGTTTGAACAAAAAAATGTGTTCGCAGAAAATACACAAAACATTACTCTCCAGAAACAGGTATCCATATGGAAGAAAGCTGTACACACAGCTTAGCTTAATTTGTTGGACACAATTTAAGTAGCTAAACATTAAATCTTAAAAAAAAAATTGCATCCCATTAAAAATTATTCCACTTTTCTTATATTCCACTTTTTCATAATTCATAATTTTGTGTTTATATTCATTTATTTAACTTGTAAAGACCCTTGATGAGTAGGACCCTAAGCAATGTGCTCAGCAGAACTTGGATGTAACAGCTCTCTCTTCCCAGATAGTGGAACAAGATATGAAACCACATTGTCATGATGCAATTTCAGAGGATGTAAATAACCAGAAACTGCCAATTCCTGCTTCACAAAAAATGTTTCATGATATGCAATGCTATTTGAGATGCCCTGATGTGAAAGCACTGTTTGTTTACACCACCAATATTCAATTGATTACTTTGGAAAGTGCTTGGGTAAGGGTGTGATTGGCACTACACCGCTCTTCAAATTGATGAATACTCCATTCTGCTCTAAAAAATATTCTTTCTACATCAAGGTCAAGAAATAAATAAGCAGACTCACCTATGAAATAAAGTATATATCTATTATTCTCAATTTTAGTCTAACAATTCTGTTATTTAATGTATCAGATACAGTGTGTTGAAGTTCTTTTTAAAAAACAGAACACTTTTTGTATTTTAGTAAGTTCTTATTCATACGGCATCTACAAAGACTGTAATATTTATTTCAACAGCAAAAGATGTTTTAAAAATAGTGATCGTAGCCTTCAATTAAAATCCACCACAGTCACTTTGACTCAGGTTCTCCCAGCTGGGTTAAAATTAAATTTGGCCTATTTAGTGTGAGGAAAAAGAAATTATTTCAAATAAACAATGAAAACATGGGTTTGTAAAATGTTTCTTTCCTTCCTTTTGTAAGTCAGAGATTGCTAGTTCAGCAGGTGTGAAATTCCAGTTTAAGTACAAGCTACTATAATTTCACAGTTGAATCGCAGAGTTACCACAGAGTCCCCATTGAGCAAATTTCACATTTGCATGCATTCAAGGTCATTACGGAAGGTGATCGAAATGAGACTCGACACCTCCATTTATTTATTGTCAGAGAGTGGGTCTGAAATTTGCACTGACTCTAATCATTCTCATTCCACGTCTAAGTCAAGGTTATTGCAATCTTTTCTTGCCTTGTCAAGAAGAATTTCCACTTCTAAAACACCACCTTTCAGTAATACCCAGCTTTGATCAGATTTCAAGCTCAATAATTCTGACACAGATACTACACAACCTGCTTGTACAGTGCTTCATCAATTCATACTATTACCTCGCATCAGATTAAAACAGCATCTTTTTCCTTCCTTTACCACATTCCCGAACACTTCATTCAATGATTCACCTCATACATCCATGTGCCTTTTTAAAAAAATACAACCTTCTAGTTTGTAGGCCCATATTTACACATATATGCGTAAATATATGTACGTGTATATATAATATATATTCATAAACATATAAAATATATGTTTATATATTCACAAAAATATAAACATGCATAGATAGAGACTCATATAATGATAGAATGTAGGCTCTATATCCAGATAGAAAAGAGAGACTATGTGTGATGACTGACAGAAATTTGAATAATGGTTACAGCAGACACTCTATAATGAGAATGAAAATCACCCAAATATTGAAGTGTGCTGAAAATCTTACTGGTTCATTACCTATAATGAAAAATAATTCTGCTCAATAATTGCTTCTGAAAGTAAAGTCTTAAGCCCCTGAAAAATACATTCTTGGAAAAATTTAGTCTATTTAGTCTCAGTTTAGTGTCATAATAATAAAATGTCACAGGTTTATGAGTGGTTCATATGAATGGGAATGTTTTATCTCTCTTACATAGACTGAAAAGTTTATGCACAGAAAAATTACGGTATTTGTCCAAAATGACACATTGATCCAGAAGTGCTGAGAAGCCACCACAGATTTCTTTGTGCAATCTCTCACTCTAAACATTATGTGAGTATAACTATTCTTCCTTTCAGAGCTTGATCAAGTCCAGGAGTCGTTAATTTATTTTCTTCTCTAGTATTCTGATACAGGTCCTGAAGTCTACAGATTTGTTGGTTTGCTTTAATTGCATACTTTGCAGATTTTAAGCCTGCATTTAGAGCATGTTTCATAGAATCATATAATGGTTAAAGTTGGAAGGGACCTTAAAGATCATCTAGCTCCAACCCCCCTGCCATGGACAGGGACACCTCACAGTTTAGTCTATTATCATATGTAGTTATTATGAAGTAAATTTATGATGTCAGATTAGTTAATGAAGTCAAACCACCCTAATATTTAAGATCCAGATATATTTTCTTGGGTTAGCTTCCATGGTTCGATAATCTCTAAATAGGCAACTAGAGAGGCCAAACCCAATTGATTTCCTTTCACTCATTAAAAAGCTTTCTGTTGAGCTGAAAAATAAGCAGTGAATTGATAACTTTGAAATCAATTTCTTTTTACTCTTTGCAGGCCAAAGATAAATACTTGTAATAGACTTGGAAGTTACAGCATATGGCTAACTTCTGATCCTTGTACTCTCTGTACTGCACTGTATGTCAAAGTTATCAATCAGAATTTGTCTAATTCACAGGTCCATTTCTCATCCCTAAGAAAATTAAGTTTAAATGTCACTCTAAGGAAGCATAAGGAAGAACACCAATAAATAGTCATTTAGCTATTGTGTTTCTATGCACTGATTTCCCACTGAGTCCTTTGCTGAACTTAATATAGTGTGTTCTTTATGTTGTAAATTGAAGATCTTTTCTAGGCATGCAGAAACACAGAATCACTGCAGTATCTGACTTTTTCAGTTATCAGTATGTTTATTCCCACATATACCTACGATTCAGGAAGTACTACTATCTAACTTCATAGAACTACTGAAAATAACACAGCAGTATTAAATGAACTGAATTAAGCTGCACAAGCAGTCTACACAAATGCCAAGAAAAGAATACTCATCACTGAGTGCTTTATCGATGAACATTTACTGATACTTCCTCTGGGAGATATTATCTATGCATCAAGGAAGTGTTCAGTAATAATTGCCACTAATAGGGAAAACATTTCTTCAGTATGACATATTTTCTAAATAAATATTTTTACTGTTGTTTAAAATGAATTCATCATTTTCACCCCTCAAAAATTTAAACTGAGTTAATAAAAGGAGAACTTACTCACAATTTCCCAATCTCTTCTGATTTCAGTCCATTCAAAAGTAAAGACCTGACTCCTTAGCCTTGTTTTAACTATTCTTAGGCAATCTAATTCCCCTGACTTTAGGGCTGCACAAATGATTTTCAGAAAGGGAGTTCTGGGTACAAAGGCCAGAGGAAGACCTGAAATACCTTCTCTTGTCTTTTCAGCAATATCACTTCAAAAAAAGAGTTCAGAAACTATAAACACTATTGCTTTTTGCTTTATGGCCTCTAGGAAAACTAAATGCACTATCATATGTTAAAATGACATATTGTATTGATATATTTGATATGCAAACACTGAAATCTTTTTTATTAATGTCTTGCTCTAATATAAAAATATAAAAGACAAAAAAACAACACAAAAATGCAAAGTTACTAGCACTATTGACATGTTAGAATGAATCATACTGGAAAATATATTTGAAATCTACAGTGTTTATTTGAACTTTTTAAAAAAACTATGCAGCTTTACTTTTTTAGCAATGCCAAAATAAAAAGAAATAACTAGTTTTATAACTATACATTGACTAATGTTGACTAATATGCCTAAGAAGGCAGTGGAAGTTTTTCGGGTTTAATGTTGTCTTTCCTTGGTTCTCATTGTTGACAGTATGGCAGACTATACACACACAGAGAAGTCTGTACATCCCAACTTTAATAACAAATCTAAGGCATTATGAACTAGCAGTTTGCACCGACGGAGATTAGTGAATGTGTAAGTGGTTCGCAACTTGCCACGGTAATGATTTGATGAGAAAACTATGCTGCTAGAAATCTATGCACACGAGCACAGAGCTGGTGTACGCCTGTATCTGCTTTAAGAGATTAGATAGCTAACATTAGCATTGATGTCTTGATGGTACTATTTACTTTCTTGATGAAGTTTAGATATTTCAAAGGTTTAGATTTCTTTTTTTAAGAATCAGATTATAAAAACATCTATGGAATCTTTCCAGGATTCATGGTTCTTCTGTGGCTACAACAGTGATGTCCTTCAACATGGCACAACCCCTGCCTGTGGAAGCAAACTGTTTTACTTTTCAAAGGATGGGTAGCTGCAGGGACTGTTCTCTGGCTCAGCTGTGCCTGGGGACTACCTGGGCTTCTGGCTGGCCCAGGCCAACATCTGTGATAGGGGCCAGTCCAGATATTCATCACTGCAAAGTGCCAGGTTTCAGTGAACAGGGATGTTTTCATGAGAGTCTTTAATTTAGCAGGATAGGTAAACCTTACATGTGTAATTTCTAGCACTACCATCAAGACAGAATTTTCAGATATAAGAGGTGTTTAGTGCCTCCATTTCAGGCTACTTAGTTTGTAGAACACTAAAGTGAGCTTGTTTTAAAATTGCCTTTCATAAAATACAAGCTGGGAATTTAGTCCTGAATGATATGTGACATTCCAAATGATATTATATCCCTTTTTTAAAAAGACACAAAACATAAAACTATGGGTCACAGACACTGTTCCTCTTTCTAAAATACATTTATGATAAACTGATAAACTAATTCCCGAAGTCTTGACACTTATTTTCTGAAAGTGAAATTGATTTGTGTTCCTTTCTCATTGATTTTTGTGACACGAAGGTGAAAAATATATCTAAGATGCACTGACATTTAATGATTAGAAGGAAAAGGTATATTTCAAATATAAACAACAGTTTTATTTTGTTTACCTGTTGCTCTGAGTGCTTTTTGTTAATTTGCTTTTGTTGAAGGAATAATTTTAACTTGAGTTCTAGGAGACATTTTTGAAAAGTAAAATGGAAGCATAAAAAAAAGGGTATGGAAGTCTCTCAAGGAAATATTCTTAAAAAAAACTCCACAAAAATAAATTCAGATTGTCTCAGCAAGCCAGTGAGCAAATGATAATTTTTTAAATGGAACTACAAAATTCCATCTTGTTTATAAACTCTTTTTCTTACAGAGGTATAAAGCCAATGTCTACTTCCTTACCTTTCCCTCTTTGCCTTGAAGATGTTACTAAGACTTTCCCAAAGAACCTACCTCAGGGTAAGGCATCCCTAGCCCAGGATAAGCACTGTACCTGAGCTATCTCACTACTGCTTTACGTATTTATCTTTGTAACATGCCTGTCAGAAGTACAGTGCAGTCGTACTTTTCAGATATGAAAGTAAGGCAAATAAAAATTTTAGGAACCTACGCTATGATAAATAGAACTCAGGTCATGGAAATTTGATCTTCTTTTCTTCCAAGAGTGGAAGAAATGAAGCTTCTTCTGTATTTGGCTTTGAAGTTTCCTCGGTGTCTGAAATCATGCTTCCAAAAATGCCCAGACTGCCTCCAGTTGGGAAGCCCAAGCAATTCAGTTCAATTCCCAGAGACTCCGCAGTGCAGATCAAGACAACATGGGTTTGTTTCATGAAAGAATATTTGCTAGACAGAGACTGGTACCCCCAAACTGTGTGAGCACCCTGCTGTCTGCCCAGCCTCCCTGCAAGCACTGCAGCCACTGGCTTAAGCATCTCATCTGGGCAGGAACTACCCGCAGAATCACCATTGTGGCTTCAGCCCCCCCAAGTGAGGATTCACCACACCAATATCTTCTAAGAACAGAGTAATATTAGAAGATGTACATTAATATCTTCATTAAAATAATGAAATAGCTACCTATGAGAATATACACTGTATTGTACAACATCATTTGAAGGGCTGTTGAGGTACATCCCAACCAACTGCATTGAGCGTTGAACAAAGGCAGCTGCTGCTGGGCTGTACTACCCAGCTGAGCAAAACCAGTCTAATCCTGTATGACCAAAATATACTCCTTTGATGTGAAAAACACTATGTATCTTTCAAGTGTCATAAACTTACACAGGAGTTATAAAGGGACCAATTCATGCTACTGCTCATATTTTCCTGCTTGTCTTAGTATGTTGAATGTGAAGAAAATAAAAAAGATTTCTGTTATCCTGTCATCTCCTGAAAAACTTCTTAATACATCTGCTCCAACCTCACTATTTTTTATCCCATAGAGACTACATTATACTCTGAAACATATATACATATCAGTTGGTTATATACACTGTAAAACTGCTAAGGCACTTTTTTGGTGTACCTAAAAAGCTTATTGCTTAAAATCAACAGAGTAAGTCTTGCTTAAAGCAAATTCAGCACAATAGAAAACATTGAATGTGGAGTAGAAGACAGTTTAAATAGAAAGTTGAGCATTTTTGATTCTTAGTTTTGGGCAGGGAGAAATCTAAATGTGAAATAAATGTAGTGGCTTTATAATGGCTTTATTATTCTATTTTTAGCAGTCTTTATTAGCTAAGATGATCTCTTAAACTATTAACTTGCAAACTACAGACCTGCAGGTCCCACATTAGCAATTACAGGCCATGTAGTAGATGAAGGAAACAGTTGATTCCCAAGTTGAAAAGCAGGTATTGTTGTATTTGTTGCTTGGGGCTCATTTCTGTTTCAACTGAAGTCAAAAGTGAAATATCTATTGAATTCAGTTGAATAGAATGAAATGCAAGTGCACGTGTTAATATAAATGCAAAAGAGCATGGGAATGGTGACATGAACACAAGGAAGGGATAATTCAAAGGAAACTGTAAAGTCAACACTGGAAAGGTGAAATTTTTATAACTCCATGTGCGAGCCACAGCTTTCTGAAATATTCAGGAAGACTATGTTTCTAAGAGCAACAAAATTATTTTGGTGTCTTGATTATGATAAGAGTTAACATTGAAGCATGTAGCTTCTAATAGTTGTTATAAGGAATATTGTTTTTCTACACATTCAATTTGACAGAAAAAAAAGGGGAAAAAATCAGGTAATCAGTTAGCTACCAGAAAAGGTAGATTTGGCAATTTGGAGAACTAGTGTTTTAGAGATATCACCGTAAATACATAGCCTTTGAAAAAATTTTTATATATTACTTCCTAGTATCAGAAATCCAAAAATCATTACTACAATAAAACTTTATGCTCTTTAAAGTCTAAGCCCAGAATTTAGGATTTAAAATCCTATGTTATATGCGAACACCTCTGCCAAGTTCTATCTAGTTCCTACCTCCAACAACAATTAATTGTGAGTGCCAGTCAGAGAGTGCATTATTGGGTAAAGTTATAGTGCTCCTTCCTTAAAATACTTTCCCTACATCCAGAAATTATCAGGTCATGGACTTTTAGGGCTAATTTGTTTGGTATGGAACAGCACTTTTTCTTCCACTGATTTTTCCAGTCAATTTTTGACATTAAGTCTTGTGGTAAAGAGTCCCCCAGTCCAAACTTTGTTTCTCCATTACAATCATAGTTTTTAAATCACCATTTTATCTACCTTTACTAATCTCTCAAGATTCTGAACAGTCCCAATCTGATGGGTCAGTATTTCTGTTCCATCATACCCACTGTTTTTCTCCAGAGATTTTCCAGCTCCACCACATGCTTTAGAGATGGTAGGATGAGAACTAACTTCAGACAGCATTCAAAACACTAGTACACTAGAGAATTTTATATATCCATATTAATATTATTTGGTTTATTTAATATGTTTTTTCCTAATAGTAGCTAACATTTTATTTGCCTCTTTTTGTTGTCTGTTACTGAGCACTGAACTGACATTTTCACAGAACTATGAATCATAACTCCAAGATCTCATTTCTATGTGATAATAGCTAGGAATCCATCATATGTAAAGTTAGAATTGTTTATTTCCCATGTGCATCACATCAAATTTGACTAGATTGCACTTCATCTGCTTTTTTACTGTAGTCGCTTAATATGGTAATATCTTTCTTCAGTTCATCATAATCAGTCTTTGTTTTTATTACCTTGAAAATATGGTGTCATCAGTAAATTCTGTCTACTCACACACCCCCTCTTTTTCAGTATTAATGAAGATGTTGAACAACCCAGACACGTGTGACTCTGCTGGTGACCTCCCTCCTCTCTCAAGAGCAACCTTTTTTTACCTTCTGTTTCCTCATTGACTTGCATCTACATAGAGACTAGAATTCTGGCTTTAATTTTCAGCTCCTTCCCTTCCCCTTTTTTTCATTCTTTTGCACAAATATTTCATCATCATCATATATTCTAGACTGTTGTCCAAATGCCTTCTACAACAAGAACAACAACAGCTGAAATAGGTAACTTCTGGACAGAAGGAATGTTGGTACTGCTCAACAGGGATATATAACAAACCTTCAACCTTCAACCTTCAAAATGCAAACAAGCAGGTTTTATTGCGTGTATTTTCTCATAACTATTATGAGAAAAGAAACCCCACCAAATAAACCTGCACATAAAACCCAAACCATTTTATACCTGTCAGTTCCATAAAAAGGAAATCTCTGTCAGAAGTAATGAGCCTAAAAATGACTGGCACAATCTGTAATCCATCACTACATTAAAGATTTAGGACGCTTACTCCATGAAGAACCACGTGTTGTATCAATGCAGACCATACTTATTTCTCCTCCCTTAATGCCTTATCAACTCCTTAAAGAGTTACACTTAGTGCCAATCATATTCCATCTCTATACCTTTAGCATGTGACTAACTTCAGCTTCAATATGTGGTTATTAAAACCGTTTTGAATCATTTCACAGCAAAATTCAAGTACATGTAAATACCTTTATATAATATAATCAAGACTTTCATCATAATACGCTGGCAATATTAATCTACTATAAAATTGGCTCCCCCGTTCTATTGATACTTATTTACAGTAAGTGCTACAGCACAAAATAGGAGATTATCTTTACATTTCCCCTGCTCAGATACTGACTTAACACTAGAATAAAGGAACCCGAGGCTTCTCAGCCAATAATTGCTACCTGTAAGCAGTACATAGGTAGTAAGCAGGGCTTCTTCTTCCTTGCAAAGAAGTCCATTTAATTAGCTAGGATGTACTGCAGGTATTAAATGGCTTCATAGGAAGGTATAAACTTCTATGTTGCTACTCCCTTCTTTTTTCCTTTCTTTTGGTCTCCTTTCCCTTATTCTCAACTCTCTTGCAAGAACAATCAGGCTTAAGGGTACTTCATAGCTGTAGTGTTCTCTTTTTCACTCTGAGATCAGTAAAGCTCTAGACCTGTGTGATCTACCCTACTGTCTCCGTATGTTAATTAACTCTAATACTAGCACGCTAGGTGGTATATCAGTCCACCAATATAAATAATCCTTGGACCAGAGTTACACATAACTTCTCTGGTTAGTAAGGTAACTTAAAAAAACCCACTACTACCGTGACACACAAAAAACCTCCCCAAAACAAAACCCCCAAACCACAAAACAAAGGAAAAAAAACCTCACTTCCCTTTGAATGTGAGAGCATGATTTTTTTATTTGTTAGTAAATGTAATATATACTTCCAAAAATGCATTAAATATATTGCTTTTTTCACCCCATTGAGCACTTGAGAGGTTCTTAGCTATCATGGGTATTTCCGTATACAGGCACTGGATGTCGTTTATTAAGGACTTTCTGTGTTTTCCTTATTCCACTATTATACTCTCCTTTGCTTGCTATCCAGAAGTCATTAAAACCAGAAAATGCAGAACTAACTTGCATTTTAGAGTTCATTTCAAATAATCAAATATGATATCTTATATATACATTGCACATTTGTAGAGAGAAAAACAAAATATTAATCCCAGTGGTTTTATTATTTTTCCTTGGTGCTTTATCCACACCAGTAATTTTGAACACCTGAATACACCCCAAACTTGGCTGATCTCTTGCTAATGTCTTTTGCAGATTTTGCTAGCAATCTTTCATTGACCCTCTAAGTATACACACATAAAGGTGTGGAGTCTGAATCACCACACATACAGACTAAGAGCACAGACAACATAGATATGTAGCACAAATATTCATATGAAGATCTAACTTTCTTCTCTGTTCATAAACTGTCACAGGAAATAGAACCAATAGCAACATAATATGTAGAATCCTAACTAAGTATTTGAAGATTAACTTTAAAAAAAAGACATTCAAATGACTATAATAAAATTTGCAACAAATGTACAAGTGTACAAGTATCTGACAACATGGCAGAAAAAGCATAGAAGAAATTTTCTGTTCCATCCATGACACAGCCTCAATCCTGGGAGTGAGCACATTCCTCTTTCACTTGAAATCTCCTTTTAAGTCATAAAATTAAAAGTAACAGATGAAAGAGCCCATCCTGTCATCCTTTCCCCACCCTGTACATTTGAGTGGCCACGGTAGGTAAACTAAAAGAGGTAGTTCTTTACCCAATTAATTTCACAGCATGAATATAAGAAAGCGGGTCATAGTAGCTGAGTTGTAATTCCGCATTTGTTTGATTTATTTTAATGAAAAAAAATAACACAGATTGAGATAGATCAGTATTTCACAATACGACCAGCATCCAAACAGATTGTACACATCTTCTTTATTAAAAATATGAATTAATCAATAACAAAGTATCATTATCTTTCTGATATATGACAGTCCCACTTTGGAAAGACTGTATGTGACCACTAATTTTATTTCAATAAGCCACAATAACAAGTTTCTGTTTAAAGATTAAAAAGAATTATCAGTATAGGTATTCAGTTGGTTCTTGCTGTTGTAAATGCTACAGAACATTTATTCTGCCACTATAGCCAAACCTACATTATCATGTTGGCAGACAAAAAAAAGTCATGATCCATTTAGGAGGCAGCAAGCCATTTACAGTGGTGGGGAAAGGCAACAGACAGAGACTGAAAGAGGTTCAAACTGGATACAAGAAAAATGTTTTTCCCTATGAGAAGAGTCAAGCACCAGAGAAGGTTGCCCAGACAGCCTGGGCAAATTCTGTCTTGGGAGATTTCCAAGAAATGACTGGGCACAGACAAGAAAAACTTGGTCTGACCTGGTGGCTCACCTTGTTTTGGGCAGGAGGTTGCACTAGTGACCTCCCAAGGCTGTTCCAACCAGAATTATTTTACAGTCCTGTGACTGTCCAGATTGTCTACAAGCCGATTTTATCATCAAGCTGGTTTCCTTGTAAAAACCCAACCTAACTCTTGGATGTCTAGGAGTGCAGGAACACAAACACACACTCTTACTTGAAAGATAACCTGATGCAACCATAATTTCCTCAAAAACATGTAGGAGGTACCATGTTCTAGTTTATGTTACACACATATTGAAGTACATAGGATTTAACTTCAACGGAAAGGCTACCTATAAATGTCTTGTCATTTTAATGTGTTTTTATATCTTCTGGGAGAAAAAAATGTGAATATTAAGATAACATGAATAATGCATTCATATATTTTGGAAGGAGATTTCCTTTCATATGGCAACTTCACTCTGATTCAGTGGACTGAAGGAATACAATGATGAGACTTTTAAGCTGTATGATAGAAAACACTTGCAAATATGCCAATTCTCCCCAAACTTTAACCAAAGTAATTAGGTAGCTTAGTTTAGAGACTGTGATCAGTTATCTGACTGTGAGAACTGTGTGCCAGGGCAGTATTAAAGGGAATCATAATGGAACACATTCTGAATCCTCAGACTTGCCATAAAACATATTTTTAAAACAGCTACATAGATTATGTATCAGTGGACATTTCAGAAATAGATATATAAAACTAATTGATGGTATATTATCACATTTTTTACAGATCTCCTTTCCATATCCAAGTCTTTCCTGCTTTTAGCTTCAGCAATCATTTTAGCTTCAGTATTTTCTTACTACCTGGCACTTTACTACTACCTTCTAAGAATCAGTTTTTAACACCTTTCCACTGAACTGTGCTTCCTCCACAGTTGGCAAGTGTCCAGATAAAAGACCTTTCTTTATTCTTTCCTGCTTTTTCTTCATCCCTCACCACGAGGGAAGCAAGAGTAGAGAGCATTTTCTCAATTGATATATACAATTACCTCTGGCAGCTCCCCAGTCTGAACTCCTTTCATTACATTACTGCGGTCCATAAAAGCTAAAAGCACTCATCACATAATTTGGTATTTTTTTGACTGAATTTTTTTGGTTATAAACTCTCAATGCTTTCTTACCACATTGCTGGCTTTTGGAAGATTAACCCAGTATAAAATTATTTTAATTCCACCATAATTCATCCTCTAGATGTGGAAAATCCTCTAGTGATCCCTTCAGTGATCTGAGAAGGGTTGATCAGAACACAGTAATCATAACAGTGATCCTGTGCACCTCTGACTGGTGTACTGGATCAATCCATTTTGTATTATTTCTGAGATCTGTAATAAGAAATTATGTACTCTTTTCTCTGACACCTCTGTCAGAAGTGATGTTTATGTGGTTAAAAAAAAGGAAACTTCAATATAGACAGTATGAGTTCTGTGTAATGTCTGCATCTTGTGTTAAATTTTTCAAATACAAATTAATCTAAGCAAGGAGCTCCTCAAAAAACAGAACATGTATAAGCCATAAAAATAGAATATAAATGTAGGAAAAAAAACAACAACCTATAAATTAAGGAGAAGCAAAGCAACGGCTCTTTTAGAGAAAATACTATAAAAGATATTATTTTAAACTATGATGGATGGGGAATTTAACATATTTGGGGATTCTTGGCCAATCATCATCTATTATTCAAAGGTAAGTGTGTGCATTTATTGTATTTCATTACTAATACAAATATGTAGTAATACATAGACTAGGCACTTTGGCAAAATTATCTGTTACACAAGTGCAGAGACCACTTATTCTTTCTCTTAATCTGCCAAGGATCCCTGCTAAACTGCTTGTGAACTGCATGAAAAGTAATTGTAGTTCAATATTATCAAAATTGATCTCAAATTAGAATAAATTCCCTAATTGAAAATTCCCAGCAAAAGGAAACTTAATCCTTATCCTCCAGACTCTCTAGTAGTCTAGAGTAGAAACACCATAACATATGTTTTCCTACAAAGCAGGTAAGTATCAGATCAGTCTACTTCACAATTTATTTGAAAGTGTACTATACAGTCAACACAATCTGTCATCTGAGAAATAAAATGAAATAAAAAAGGAAGTATTTTGAAATCCTACCTGACTTTATTGCTACCAATAAATGTACCTATTTGTCCTAAGTAATAACCCTTTGATTATAGGATAAGCTTCTCTATGACAAACCCTGGTGCAAAATTCATAGTGTCTCTTTTACAGGCACAAAGTACAGTAATATCCATTCACTGATCAGGCTTTATGGTACAGCCATTCAGGTGCAACAGTAAATATTAACCCTTAGTTTTTTATCATTTTTTTTTAAAAAAAAACTTCTCTAGTTCTTATCACTGCAATAATTGAGACAGTATACAAGTTACTATTTTGAATTCAAACAAATTCAGATAAATTCACTAATAAAACTGTTTCCTGAGGAATCAATTTAAAAATATTTTATATGTGACTACCTACATGTTCTTGCACACTTGTCTGAATGCACGGGAGTTGCCTGAAGTACTGATGCAAAAGTATTGATGTAAAAGTATTAAAAAGATCCAGTGACTTTAGAGACTTTGAAGATAGACTCAATGCCTGTCTAACATTAGAATTGCACTGTGAGCATTAAAAAGTCTCCCTGAGTGACTCGTTGGAGGTTAATTCATGTCACCAGATAGAGCTGAATCCTTTAGTTAATGTTCTTTTTACTTCGTTTTTCTCTTTGAAATGAAATGTATTATTCCTGGAGCTCCTTTCTCCTTTTCTCTCACCTTTGGCCTACAGCTCTAATTCTCCTCCTGGAGCCACTCATTGGCCTCTACATTTTCACACTGGCAGCTTGTGAGCATGTGCCACAAATGCTGCTATAAGGATACAAGCTGTAGGACTTCCATCATTTATTCTCTCTCCCCTCTGTTATTGCATTTCTTTAATTAATTTCACAGGCATGTTTAGTAAACACTCATCTATTTATCTAGCCGTTTTCTCTCCCCTAACTAGTAAACACCAAAATGCATATATTTTGCTCCCTCTTTGTCCCTGCTAAATTCAGAAAGCAGGGCTCCACAGTACAAGCAATTTGCTCTTTCTTTCAACGCATGCTATGTCGAAGATCTGGACCCAGAGATTTGAGAAAACACCATCTATTCTCTTCCAAAATTTACTCAGCCCGTAACAAAAGTTAGATATTGCTCAATAGACTTTCTGCAGCTGCGTATAGTTCAGTCTTATGCAGCTCTGTTAGTAACAGCTCAGCAGAAGCAGCTTGTAGTACCTCAAAAGCAAAATTCAAAACCCTAAACTGTTACAGAAAAATAGCAATTACGAGATAAAAAATTGCAGGTAATGCAAAGTAAAAATCATCCGTCTTCTTCTTTTCATCATCAGCATATAAACAGTGATCATTGCTCCCTTACTCAAATGAGCTTTTAAAATTTGCTGACTCAATTGTGCAATATAATTTTTAGAAATCAGTAATTTGGCATTTCTTATCCTTAGGTATGGATGCTCACTGCTTCAGCAAACTGCACTGAATTACAGCTCTAACATGGAGATTACGCCTGAACCATGCTGGGCCAATGACTCCCATATGTGCAAATTAAAGAGGCTTTTAATAATAGGGAAATAAAATCATTCATGCAGAAAAGTGTGTAATAAACAGTATCAAAAGCAGAGCAATAATAATATGTATATTTTTACTATGCTCACAAGATTGGGTGATAACTACATCTATAATTCACAAAATATATAAAAATGCAGAAACAATTAAACACTGACATCAATGTATTAAGTCATTAATCAGAAGATAAGATCAATTTATGAGTAGCAAGTAATTGTAAAGGATTGTGTCCACTGTTTGTCCCACAATAATTCTAGGGGTAAATCCCTGAATATTTTTAGATTGCAGATGACACCAATCTTTATAAACAGGTATGGAAAAGGCTAGATTTCTAAGTTCCATTTTACTTCACAAGCCACTCTGGGTTTTATAAACATCATAGGCCTTTGATAATTCATGTAAGAAATCATGAGTAATTTTGAAAAGACCTAAACATTTTTAAGTTTGGTTGGGAGTATAGGTGGAAGATTAAAAAAGCAAGGTATCAAAAATTGAAACAATGTTGTGTGAGCAAAATACCTATGTCTAAAATTATGCAAATGCTATCTGTGTGTCCAAGAAATTAAAGAATCAGGATATGCTTGTAAAGTTGTAATATGAAGGTTTACTTTCATGCTTATGAAATGAATAGATTGATTTTGAATTTCAAGCAGCATGCAAAATGAAGTACTTCCAATGTATTTTTTCAATCTAAATTTAAATTAGTTCAATTAAACAGTTGTAAATTAGTTATGTTACTTCTAATTATTATGAAATTTATTTTTTCTATACCTTTTTTTGAAGTCCTTCCCTGAAGCAAGTCTCAATATGACCAGGCATACCCAATACCTATTTTTAAGTATATTTTTACAACCTTAAAACACCAGTGTGATAAAAAAATACCACAGCACAAACCAGAATTGAAAATGCCATTTCAAAATGAAAGATTCTGATTAGCTTTTCTAACTACCATTAAGAAAAAAAAATCCTACCAAATTATTAGATTTGCAAACACATATACTGTAACAGCAAAGGTTAATTTTTACTTTTGCAGTGTTCTGTTTTGTCCTCTACCAAGGAAGCTCTAACAAGCTCCGTACCTCACATACACCATATTCATATAGTTCCTTACAACAACACTGCTTCTGAGAAGAGTTATTATATCCTGTTCTGCAGTCTGCCCTTCCAAAGCCACTACCTTAGTTATAAAGATGAAATCAGTTGCAGGGCTGCTATGTAAACTAACCACTTTACTGATCTGGATTACTGTGACACAACAAATATTAATGCTGGCAGAACTGAAGTTCATGCAGCAACAAATATGCGGGGTAAAAATTTGTTAAAATATATGGAACCATACCCTCAGGAAGAGCTTATTGTTTTGGTAGAAGCAATCAAAGTATGCAAATTCAACCTGAATAAGGTTGAGTTTTTATGCCCATTTTTGTTATTGCTTATTTATTATTTCATTATTCTAGTATTTTGTAACATAAAATGCCAAGTAGCTTTTGAAATAGATGTTGATTTCAACCTCAAAACTAAACTGAATATTTTGTTGGCTTTATGCAAAACTAGGATATTATACATATGTTTGTGGTGCTGGCTTTCTAAAAAAAAATAATTAAAGAGCAAATCATAAAGTTAAAATCAACATTTGGGCAATGTCAGAAAAATAATTCTATGTAAAACCTTAATTTCTTCTTACTCTTTTCTTCTGTATATGTAATAATGTAAAGTTTATTCACGTGGTAGAACAGGTCTTTCAGTACATAGGCTGAACAATGGTCACAATACCTAGCTGTAATATTTCATTTTGTTGTCCTCTTTAAAACTGTGAACCAATGTTTTATTTATAATTCAAGGCAAAACCTGGTAGTAAATTACTTCCTCTGGTGGTTCCTATATAGTTCCCTTAAACTACACCCTTTTTTTTTTGTTCTTTTAAAATCCAGAGAAGGAGAAAATAGTAGTCACAAAAAGAAATAAGTTGCAATTTAATCAATCACTATCTCATTATATACACATTATGGGACAAAAATAAAATACGTCAATTGGGAATTAATCACAGAGCCTGACAAGTAAAGAAGCTGGGAGATGAGAAGAGTGTAGAAAAAACTGTGGAATCCATACCAGAGCAAGTGATGTTAAGGCTGCTTCATAACGTTGGTACTACTTCTTACATAGCATACACATTTCCTTTTTCAAGAGAAAACAATAACACGCTTATTAACCTGGAGAGTACAGCTGGATTATTTCCTAAGAAAGCTTTTTGGTATCTAGATGACAAAAAATGACTCGATACATTTGATCTAACATCAAACACTCCCCAGATATCATTATTGCGTCCTTCAGTTAACATCAAGACATAGGTAGTCATGGAAAAATTCAGTCCACTTTAACCTTGGCTGCAGCAGGGCTCTACCTCAGGTGTCTCCACTTAGTGCAAACTGGAATGAATTCAGACCCTCATAACTATTCCCTAATTTATTTCCTTTGACTTTACATGGCTGAGCTTTTATGTTTCCTGAGACGGGTTCATTTTCAGGCATTTTGCCTGGAGTTAAATCTCCAGGCATAACTCTTTTTCCCCCTCTGAGACCAGAGATGCTCTGGCCCAGCTGCTGAAGTTTATGACTCATGCTTCAGGCTTTTCGGCAGGCTCACTCTAGAGTTCCTTTCAAGAGCATGTGAGGATGCTGAAGACTTCATGAAGGCTTTCAATATTCCTCATTTCTGACAGCACAGTGTCCAAACAATTCCATGAAATGTATGACGTGTTCCCATGTCCTCGCTTACTTTTGAAAATACCAGTGAACCCCAAATACTTCCCTTCTCAGCGCCAGAGCTGTAAGCCTTGTGCATAATTTGGAGCTGCTGTCAGAGTAGGTTGGGAAAAGTACTTTTCCTGTAATATATCATACTTAGTCTCATCAGCTTGACAATGGAAAAGCCCTCTGATGAAGACTTCTACGCTACATCTAAATTAGTGGGGCTAGCAGTACATCCTCACACTGACCTGGACTTCAGGCAAGCAACAAGGACCTTTACCCTCAGCATCAGTTTTCCTGGAAAGAAAACAGGAACATCTGGGCTACAAGACCACTGCAGTACACTTTGCCTTGATTCCAGATTGGGATAATTATAGGACAAACACGCACAAGATAAACAACAGCATATCCACTGTTTAGTCTACAGGCAGCCCAGTTGTCAAAAGAGAATTAACAGACACCAAAGACAGGATTCATCTGACCAAAGGTAAATCCATACTATTTTTTTTTTTAGTAAAGAGAGAGAACAGACAACAACAGAGGTCAACCCCCAAAAATGCATCTAGGGCACATCAACGATATTCTGAATGGCTTCTTGTTACTGAGTATAAAGTATTTAGAACCCAAGTAATCAGCTCAAATATCTGCATCTGTAATGCTAGTTGGATGGATGAAAAGCAGCAAGTGTCAACACAGGGATGAAAAAAATCTAATTTAATAGGTTTGGACAACATGTTGCAACCTTGCACTGTATTAGAAAATACAGTGAGGGAAAGTATGCATAAAGAAAACTAGGATTTCCTATTTCAAGATGTTGTTAAAAATACTTTTTCATTTGTTTGCAAATATTTTGGTATTTCTTAAGTTTGTTGATAAAAATTGAAATGCTGTTAGACTGCTATTTCTGAACAGTCATATTCAGACTTCTGCACAGTACTGAAACTTAGTAGTTGGTAAACTATTGATTTTTCCCCCCAAATCCTGTAAACAAAACAGAACATGTACACAATAGGAAATCAGGCCTATGAATGAGCAGATATACTAGAACACAAAAAACTGTAATAGAATTCTCTATTGTATTGTCTTGACATTGTCATGGCACACTATACTCTCAAAGTATCTGAACTTAATAGCTAGAAAATATCATTCTCCCCTGTAAGGTAGTATTTCTTCCATTATACAAATGGAAAGAAATTGGGGACTACCATCCATAATACCTAGAGTGTCCACCAATTTTATACAGATAAACTGAGAGATGGCAAATATAATTTTTAAAGAATATTTCACACCTTAATAATCTTTGTGGTAGAAAATATGATTTTGTTTCGTCTTAATGGTGAAGGCTCAGAGCTGCTGGAGACTGTGGTCCTGGGAAAGGAATTAGGAATTTCATGAAACGAGGTGTGGACTATTAATGTCTACCAGCACTTAAGAAACCTGTGGCAGATGCCCGGATGGACTCCAGTTCTCTGTGGCTGCAGAGTAAACAAGACAGGCAATATAAATCTAGCAGTCCTTTATGATATTACCCTGATCGCAGTCCAGAAGCACTACACTCTCAAAGACAGGGAGATATTATAGAAAAAGAAATTGTTCTATAAGCAGTAAATCTAACAACCTTCTGCCACCATGATAATTCCAGATCTTTATAAAATACCCTCTGAAATCCTTTCAGCAGTGACTTAATTTCTCCTCCGGTTAATCTACACTCTTCTGCATTTCTTTTTCATTTCTTCTGTCTTTCTCTGCCCTCCATGCCCCCGAGCTGTACATGCCCAAACCCCAACATGTACCATCATTCATTCTGAGCTACACCATGCACTGGTGGGCAGCAGACATCTGGGAGTACTAATCTAGGTCTTTACAAAGCTCAATTCTCATAGGATTTTCACATCTCTATGAATTCTTCTCTTCTTTTAGGAGGGAGAGAAAAAAAAAAAAAATTCCCCAAAGTAGTCAACTGATTCCAAGATTACTGAAGGAAGGAGGATTTAAAAAATGAGAGAAGAGTGGCTGAATTTATTAACATGAAGATATTCACGTGACCAGATCAGGTAAATCATGTTAAAAAGAAGACAATAGCATACGTGCAAAAAGAGTTCTGGTATAGACACAGAACATTACAGTACACAGTACCATGCCTGCAAGATGGGTTTTGACAGTATGGACTGTCACACTATACTACATTATACTATCTCACATTATACTTATCAGGATAATAATATGAAGCAAACAGGCTATGATTGTGAATGTACTCAACTGACACAGAAAATGTTCATTTATCTTAACTTAAATGCTGGTGATGAATTCTTGATAACCTTAACATTTAATTTTATGACTCTGATGTCCTTTCATTATAATTTATCATGTGGTATCTCCTTGGCTAAGCCTCTTACTGCCTTTTATTGGGAGGAATGACACAGCCTTAAAATGAAAGTATGTAATTCAGGGGTGCTTCCTAACTCCTGAACAGCATGTAGTAGGTCTCCAGGTTCATCCCAAAATGAATGACAACACAGCAACTCCTTATTTTTAGGAATTTTTCTCTCCTTTACCTTGTAGTTGGAAGGAGGCAGAGATAGAGATCTCTTCACATGATCTAACACAGAAAAGCACAAAAAGTTTATGTCATCAACTATCAGAATAAGGCTTTTATACCAGTGGCCTAGAATGGAGCAGTTTTAATCTAGATCTAACTAGAAAAATGTGTTTTTATGGATTTTAAACATGTTACTATGTAACCATATATATCACACATGCTTTTAGTCTCTTTTTTGGAAAAAGGATAAACTGGTTGGTTTATTTCTAGTATCAACATTCTGTCAGTCTTTCTGAATTAGCAAAATGGACTGTTCTGCAAATGCTGACCAAGGGATTTCACTTATTTCTTGCAAGGTGACTGTAACATAGATTGATTGGAATTTCTCCAGTAATAGAAAGGTTAAATATTTCGAGCCAGAGCTCAAAGCCAGACTTGACACTGACTGAATACCTTCATAAGCTATGACTGACCTCAGACCATCCTTTTTCTCACTGTACTTAATTCCTTTGAAATACTAGATGATTCAGTCTTTCCTGCTAAAGCACACAGAACTTTTTTCTTGAATTTTAAAAAAACCCTCTGCACAGCCTTTCAAAACCCTCAGGAGGCAAAAACCTTAATAATGTTGTATTAAAAAAAAAACAAAAACAAAAACAAACACCAGGAATTAGAAGAGAATTTCATTTACAAGCTATATTATAACTTTGAAAATGTCTACAATAGGATAAAACACCGTGAAGTCTCACAAGAAAAGCAGTATTCTGAGATAAAGATGGCAGACAGTGAAAGAACATCAGACCACAATGTAAAGTCAAGGTCCCAGGCTAGCTTTAAATAAGCTACCTGATATCCCAGAAGTAATCTAGCCATGACAGCAGGGAGCTCAATTTGGGTAAGTTGTGTGAATGCTGGAAAGAGCTGAACTTAACATTTTGACCTTTCTACGTAGCGAGCCCTTTCAAGGACAGAGTTTTGAAAAAGGTATTTTTTTAAAGGAATGGAAAATAAACAAGGAAGGCAGGCAGTAACTACTGTCCTCTTCCCAGTCCTAAATTTCATGCATTTTCAGAACTACCTTGTTCAACACAAATGCAAAACCAAAGTTAATGCATAATAAGCTTTCTCCCCTGCAATAGCTCCAACTTAAAACCAGAAACTCCTCATAAGTCCTATATCAGAAGCCAGCAAAGTGCATAAATTTTAAAGCAGATGTTAGCTTTATTGTGTAAAGGTGGCTGAAGTAAACCTGTAAGTTCACAGTAAAGCTGGGAAAGTAAAATCACAGGTATTTCAGATTTTTAACAGATTAAAAACTGAAGCATAAAATTCTGAGATGTTATAACCAACTGACAAAAGCAAGTGAAATAGTAAAATGTAGAAAATAAACCAATGGGAACTGGAAAATAATAAATTTGTGTACAAGTAAGAAGACAACATATTAAGGAGGCAACCAAACATATGCAACCAAGAGGCGATTTAACTCTTACTTAAACATCTGTAAACTCTTTTCCAATCTTCCTCAGTGGAAGATGTAGTTGTGCACAGGCTTTAACCTCTCTACTAAACCCAATTCTAAATTAGCACAATGCTTAGTCCTCATTTAATAGTCAGTCAATAAGCAAATGTACTGAAGACAGCTAGCAAAAGGACATGGTGGAAACTACTGGATAAAAGTGGTTGTGGGTATTGCATCTTTCAAAATTGTGATGGTTGTTTATTTTTTACGTGCCAAATCAACAAAGAAGCCTGAGTGTGCCAAATTTCAAGCATTAAGCATAACCTAGAAAATTTGGTGTAATGTACAATTAAAGGAAGACATGCTAGACAGTAAGTAATTTCAAAAAAAATGTAAGTGATCAATTCTGTGCTAGCTTGGTGCCATGTTTTTACATGAGTGTTAGTGAATATAATAAAGCATGTTTTCTAAAATAGCACTGTACATGAATAGAATCTTTAATTTTATACCTATATATTTAACTGCCAGATGGATGTAAACCAAACTGGAAATTTAACTTACTGTGAGTAGGGAGTACTGTAAGTGAATAAAATCCTGAAGGGCAAAACTGATACATTTTACAAAAACAGGAGAGAGAAAGAAAGAAAAAAAGCATCCTTTTGTTGTGTACCATTAACTGCCTTTTTATTTTCATATATTAAAAGTCTGACCTTGGAGGTCACCTCAGCTGCATGTCACTTAAAACCTCAGTCATTTATGATCCGATTTAAAAAACAAGTTCTAAATAATATCATTAAATTTTACCCTTAGGGTAATGTTGAGGAGAGAAAAAAAAAAAAAAAAAGCAAAGAAAAAGTACACCCAAAATGTAATTAAAGAAACGTCTAACCATGGAAACTTAACAGTAAATGGCTAACCAGATGTGCTTGGCAGCATTTTTAAGGAGTCTTCTCTCTTCATAGTAGCCTATAACAATGCACTGAGCAAAAACCATTTGTAAAGGATAGGTGTTTCTTTGTTTTCATACAGCAGAGGAAGGAGAGTTGACTGATTTAGCAGTAGCGTACACAGAATATGTGATATGTTATTTTGACAATTAGCATACGAAAACTAAACTAATGTAAGAAAAATATTTAAGCTGTATTAACAAAAAATAGAAACTCACTGAAAGTCATGGTACCTGCAGCTTTATACTGTTTAATTTATCAAATATAAAATACTGACTCCTCTGAATACAGGCCATATCTAAGTTTATCCCTGGAGCAAAATAATAGGTGGTGATTTTAAACCATAGAGAAAAGTAGAGTATTTTTCTAAACATTTATAATATGCTATAAAAAAAGTCAGAATAAAAAAGACACAGCAACTAGTCTGTTCACACACGTTGCTGTACTGATAACACCACGGTGAGTATAGTATAAATACCTCGAATAATGTTTCTGTCAATCTAACTCAACAGTGAAGGTTGAGAAAAAAGCTTAAAATGTAAGACTTGCTTGCTTTCACCAGTTCCACTTTGATTTAAAATTCAGATTAGACAAAAGGCAATAATTTCCTGTTTAGGCTGTGCAAAAATAAGGTGGCAGTCTCTGACAAAAGGATTTTTTTCCTGCATATTCAGATACAGGTGCATATAAATCACCCTTTGTCAAAGCAGAAATTGTGCAAATATGTTTGACACTTATTAAAATATTTAATAAAGCATCTCTAGACACTCTATTTCACAGCACCGAAAAATAAATTAACAAGTGTACGTATGCCTACAGTAACCCCTTGAGTAGTCATAAGAATGAAAACACCCTTGTAAATTGTTACATTCTTTCACTGATATGACTGAAATTAGTTTTATAATTGATGTTAAAGACATTAAATTGCTTTGAAGCTCTAACAGATTCATCATCTAAATAAATATTAGATTCAATAGAGACTGTATGTCATTTTGTGCTCTACTTTTGAAACCAAAGATTGTTCTCAGGATAACTGATGAATTATGTGAAGAAACACTTATTCTTGTTATTTTTAATATAGGTAGAACAACTTCTGGTGAAAATTCTATTTATATTATTTACAAATATATACATAGCATTTATGCTAGTTTCTCCATTAACGTAGCAAACATGATCTGTATAGAAGAATTTGAGCAATGCATTCTTAGATTACTGTATGCAAATGTCTGTAAGATAACCTTGCTATCAGTTTCAGAGTCACAGAGGTTCATAAACTAGGAAGATTTTTCAACATAGGTTTATAATGCCTATGATAGATACTCAAGACCTGGTTATGCCATGCTCTTAACTAGTGTATTTTTGTCTCCAAGAAGGTTAGACCTTCAAGTAAGTCTATTTGTGAATCAAGAAATTACTTTTTACCAACAATTTTACCAATAAAAGCTTCAGAATCTGGAACATTTACAAAATCTTCATCTGTAGCCAGTCAAGCCCATAACGGAAATTCCCTCCTCATCATATATATGCAAACTTTTTTATATGACCACAACTGTAATTGTTGAAATTTTTTTGTGTTTTCATTTTAATTTATTTTAGAGGGCAGTCTTCCTAAAAGCTTAATTTTGACATCAGTTTTGGTAAGTGCTCTGTCAGTGCAACCAAAACAAGTAGAATACCCATATCTTTTGTGGAAAGTCATAGGCACAGGCCTCTAGAGGAAAAAAAAATAAAAATGGAGGAAATCCCTCTGGGATTACATCCTTGAAAAGTAAAAGAAACGAAAAGGAAACAAAGCAAAGTGTCCCTTCTTACACATGCACAGAAGCGGCTTTTTAAGGCACGTACCTGCAGGCACAATAATATAGCAGCTGTAGCATCTAACCTCTATCAGTCATCATCTAGAACAGTGCCACTTTCTATTAACCAAGCAATAGAGGAACAAAAATTACTAATACTAGTCTACGCAAGTCACTCAGTTTGCTCCAGTGCATTTTGATGACTTAATTAGGAAGACGGTGCAGCACATGTGGTTTTCCAGCCAGGTTCATCACAAAGGCCACATCATCAAAGCAGAAGAGTTGAGTCTTCTACAGCTAGATTAAAAATAGGGATTTCTTCATTAAGTCTCTTGCAGCTGACTGTGCTTCTTGGTTTGTCTCCATCTATTCAGACAATTAAATAAAGCGTCGTGCTTTATTTCTTTCTTTTTTTAAAGGCTAATAAAGAAGCTATGGATTGAAGTACAGCTGGCAATCTTTTTATTTATTAAGATCTCAGCGTACACAGTGACAATCTCTGGAAGCAAGACACGTGCTGGGATTTTTTTTTTCCCCTTTTCATATACGGCCTATTTCCAGGCACAACAGTTCTACTATTAGGAATTAAAAACCTTTGTCACTCTCCCAAGCAAGGAGAGGAATTGAAAAAAACACACACCCCCCCAAAAAAAACCCCACCCCTATGGTCACACCATAAAGCCAACAAATCTTAAACTTGAAATTGTTGATGTCAATCAAAATAAAAAAAAAGAAAGGTAAATGACAAAACTGTAAAAATCAGCTGCCATATATCTGATAGAGTCAGAACAAATTTAGTCACAATATTCCAAATTAAGAAAAAAACATCTATGTATTCTGCTTTTATCAGCAGAAATGGATGAGTCAATAAATTACATGATCGTTATGTAGGTAAATTAACTGAAAACAGTATTCAAGATTTACTACACAGTTTCCATCTTCTGATAACAAGAAATTATTATCTCTTGTGTTATTAAGTAATCCTGTTTATACAGTTATAATGTAAATTATATATGCTAACATCATACCACAAAAACTCTATAATGTTTCCTTGATAACAATACACTATATCATAACATAATGTGTTCTAGAATTAATTAATGAATATTGGGGTACAGGAATATCAATTAGTAAAACATATTTTTAGAATATTTTGCAAGGATGACATATTACCCTGCACTTGAAAGCTGAATGGTCCATTAGGCAATATGACTTTTCAGTATGAAGAGTTACTAACTGATAATTTTATGATGTTATGCATACTTACAAATGCATATACACATATAAACATAATAAAAATATATACAGTGGTCAAATTATGTGATCTCAGTTAGTATTGCTTCCTTTCTACAAGAAGTTATGGCATAGTCTATGCACACTGCATGTATGAGAGAAGAAAGAGGCAGGCATGAACATGAACACGTCTTCACAAAAGCACAGAAGCCAGTTTTTCTCTTTTTTGATTTTTATTTTATTTATTCTATCTGAATAGACCCCCTTCTTTGTAGGGCCTAGCCAAAATGTGAGTGGTGTTTGGTTTGGGTTGGTTTTTGTTTTTTATTTTTTCTCTACTAAATTGAAGAATATTTCCTGTCTGCTTCAAGTTAATTGGATGTGGATGACAGAAACACATCCATCCACATGGTCCTTGACCCCAGCAAGGCCTAATCTGCTTGTCTAGTCTCTGAATTTGACCTTGAATACAAACTACAAACTTGGTGGCACTTGCTACACGTCACTTACAGATGCATTTGTCAGTTATATTAAATTAGGATCACAAAAATGCAATTTATGGCCAAGAATGACATTTCCTAAAGCCCGTGAAAACAAAATTACCAGAGAAAATGCACCAAAACATGTTATTTCTTGCCACTACTCTTTGTCAACAGAACAGTTCCTCATGGTCCTTTCTGTGTTAGAAGTTATATGATGGAAAGTTAAGAACATGACAGAGATGAATCTGTGGTCCTGATTGGTAAGTTGCATTGGAGCTGGCAGTGTGCCCTTGACCCAGGGAAGGATACCAACATTCTGGAATGCTTTAGTGAGAGCATAACCAGTAGATCCAGACATGTTTAGTTCTCTCCAGTTTTCATTCATAAGTCTGCACATGGAAGAGTGCATCTGGTTTTGGGCCACTCACTCCAAGAAAGAAACAGAAAAATCAGAGAGTCCAAAGGAGAGCCTCTAAGACGTTCAGAGGGCTGGAGCATACAAGATAGTGGGAGAGGCTAAAGTAGGTGGTTTGGTTTAGCATACAGAAGCCTAACGTAGTGGTGTAATTAATTACCTTAAAGAAAGTTTTGCAAAAGTGAGAGCCAGACTCTCAGAAGAGCACAGGGAAAAGACAAGATGCACAAAATTGCAATATAAAAAGTTCTAGCTGTCTCTAAATGGAGGCAAAGATTCACCTTGAGAGTGGTCCAAAGAGCTTATGAAATTTCCATCCCTGGAGGTATTCAGAATGCAGCTGGACACAGCCCTATATAACCTGATTTAACCCTGAAGATAGCACTGTTTTGAGCAAAAAAGACTAGATGACCTCCATGTGCCTTCTAACCTAATTTTTTCCATGATTCTTTGAGTGTTCCTACATCAGAGCTACACACTTCCAGTCATATTTTTACATATGTCTTCAATCAAAAATAGCTAGAGGTTATCTTCATTTGGGCTCAGATTCAATGAAGGAGTAATTGGAATTTGCATGGAATTTGGGGACCTATAGTTAAAAATTTGACCTTGTCAAATCATATCCTTCCATCTTTAGAGTTAACATTCCTCTGAGACTTAAAGCTCTGTTCCTGAGAAGGTGCAGCTTTACATAAGTGTTGAGGTTTTTGGTTTCTATCCTTTGCCTTATTTCTCCTGTGACCTACAAGTTAGGCTTTCCTGTTCAGGTGCTCCAAAATGTTTACTGGCTCATCACAAATTAGTTATGAACACTACTTTAAAACAATACAAAATCATTATCAAGAAAACTTTTTTAAATATGAGATCAGTTGTTGGATCGCTTGTTCAGAAAGGGTGAAAACTGTCCTCAAGTACCACAAGTTTCAAGGGAACGCTGGTCACTTAATTTCCTTAGCTCCTCAATCTTCACTCTTCACTTAGAGCTCCACAATCATGGGATTATATGGAATTTGAGCTCTTTGCCTCTGAGCCTGTGCCAAAACACAGTCAACAGTTGAACTACGGCTTGGGTTTGGCTGAACATTTCATTTTTAAACATTATTCTCAGAAAAACCTGCACAACCATAAAACTAACTAAATTCTTCACCTGAACCATTCAATCTGTTGCCCAGATCACTGACAGTTTTATTTTGGATATTTGATTGAAAATTCATTCAGGCACTTAAAAACATAGAAAAATGAATGAGTACACATTGCATTACACAAGACACTGATCTTCTTTATGAAGCAGCAAATTAAGATCTTTTAGTTCTAGAAACCATTTTTTCAATGTACGTTCACGGGTTGCAAGGAAATGAGAGGATTTCTTGTGCAAATGTATCAATCACACACACAAACCCAAAGTATCATATTTAGACAATGAACTCGTTTGTTTGACAAGAAGGGTGACAGCGGAAAACTACAAATCTTGTTTTCACTAGCCAGATCCCAAGAGTCCTGAGTAGTGCAAAGCTAACAGTGATTTTCAAAAATCACACCAAACAATGTAGGTACTTATGTTACTGAACTTGACAAAAGCTCTAGTGCAAGAGCTTTCAGATTCCGAGAATGATTGCTTACACCCTTAGAATGTTGGAGGCAGTGAAAAAAGACAATTTGAACTTATGAAAGTTTCATTATGAATAATAACTGTCTCCTGTTGAAAGAGGCAAACGAACTAGAATAGTGAGCGTATTTCCTGTAGCGTTTCATTAATAAGCCAAGAAGTATTAGGGAAGAGGAAATGTAAAATATTCTTGTCTACCCCAGAAGAGGTCAAATTCTGGTTTGGTTCTCTTCAGGATTTCAATAAGCTTCTATGATTATCAGAGAAGGTTGTCTTCAGGTCGGTTTTTTTTAAACTTACACTAGCAAAACGTATTTCTTAATTTTACATTTTACTATGTAATTTTTATATATCCTATGCTTTGTTGTATATCTGCATCTCCTAAATGAAACTGATTTCCTGGAGAAACAATGCACTTCACAGATGTAAAAATCAACAAAAAGTATCAGAACAGCAATCTTTTATTACTTGAAAATGATGGAAATATATCAGGCTTTCTAGTGCAACATCAGTCTTTGTTCAAGTACTGAGAGGCAGTACTTGTACACCACAGAAGTCTTCTATCAAAATTTCTCAAAAATCTGTATTCAAAAGGCATTTTCTCCTTCTTCCTCCTCCCCACCCCCCCCTCCTCCCCCCCCATGATCTACAGAGAATTCTGTTACAAAAATCTCTTAATAATCTATTGGGGTATTCAAAATTTGTCATTCCATGGTTTTACAAGGCTTTCTTTGTCCAGATATCTCTGTAAAGCTAAAAGATTGACCAGATCCCACATATCTGGCATCTGCTCCAGTTCAGATGGAGGTCACTTCCACAATATTCCCTGCTAAAGGACCTGAGTCCAAGCCCAACCAAATCCATGAGGAATGCTCCTACTATCTTTACTAACAGACCACAAATGCAAAAGCTTGTGCTCACTTCTGTTGGTGTAAATAAGTAAATAAATAAATAAAAATCTCATCTTAAATTATTAAAGTCTTTTGCTGCACATGGGATTTATAGTTCTATGGGTTTTTTGATGACGTAGTAACTTCTAACTTTAAAACTCTTCAGTAACTAAAGTGAAAACACAGAGCTTAACGTTATGTATCTAAACATAATGAGTGCACTTTAAAATCAACTATCAAGTTTTCTCGCTTTTAAATATGCAGAGCTGGAAAGAAAAATCACATCTTTCCCAGATAATGTCCAACCCCTGATTAAATAAAGATGTGCCAAGGCAGAGCTACTTCATGCCTCAGGAGACAGCCATAGTGGAATTGCAAGTGTATTTTATATGTGAATTAGAGGTAAGATGTAATGACATGAGATGAAAGGCTCAGCCGTGATTTTAATAAAGGGGAGAGACAGTACTTCCCTGTGGACCCCATATGCAAAAGAGTGAGACTCAATAAGAATATATGAAAAGATTCAGCAAAAATCACAACAAATGTTTCAAAGTTATAAGACCACCATTAAAATTCATCACATTTTACTGAAGTTGAGAATTCCAATTCTGAGAGTAAGCTTTACCACATTTCTGATAGCTTTAATTTCATATGATAAACTATGTTATCAATAAGCTGGAACAATTTCCAGTTTTTAGCTAAGACAGAATTGGAGAGTTTGAAACTATAAATAAATAATAATAAATATTTTCATTTTTTAAAGGTTTCCGATAACATGGTCTGAAAATGATTTAATTGAATCTGTTATTTTGAAACTATGGGTTTTACTGAAATAAAAGAAATAACACAATTTAGTAGTACTATGATCACAGACTTTTCATCTGCTTAGTGCTCTTAGCAATCCTCAGAAAAAGCTATTACCTATTTCTCTATTGATATTTTTTTATGGATACAGCAGAATTCCAAAGAACTGTTATTATTATTTTTTCCCCATTAAATGGATGAAAAAGTTGGAGATTTTGCACAGGCCTCTTTCTGCGCATCAAAAAAAAAAGAAAAAAATTAGAAGAAAGGCATGCCTTTGTAAGGAAAAGACATGAAAAGAGCAAAATGAATGGGATGGACTTCTTAAAGGAAAAAAAAAATAATCTTGCTTTATTTGATCTTCTGTGATAATCACACTCCTGGCACCCTGCCAGCGAGGCTGAGCACGCTGATGTCTGGCCAAGTAGAGTAATCTCTTGGTTCAAGTCTGCGGTTTGTGATGAAAATTACAAAGCAGGGACAAAATCAAAATGCCACCTGTGATTTTATTCTGAAACTAATTTGATGGAAAAAGTAATACAATGCAAACAGCCTTTTTAGTAGAGTCTACAAAACTATGACTAAATTGAAACCAATGCAAATGGATGGAGGCAGCTATCATGCAAATACATGTGGATATGCAGGCGTTCCTTTGAAAAAGAATGGTAGATGTCTTTGTGACAGGTAAATTGCTTTGAAATTACATTTGAAGTCTGAGGTCAAACTTTTTAAATGATAATTTTAACTTACATCTTCTCTTATTCCGGAGTCTTTTTGCATCTCCTACATAATACATTTGAAACCAACAAAACTGCGTGTGTGTGTGTGTGTGTAAAATCAATTCATTTCCTTAATTTACTTTCTACGAAGCGCCATTCATTATAGGTCAACAAACCCTTGAAGGAAAAAAACCTCTTCCTTTCTCTTTTCATTCAGTTGAACTAGTTACGTGCAGATATATGGAGAAGAATTGTATAGCCATAAAATTCTATACACGCAATGCAGCCAATGTAGAAATCCAGCCAGCAGAGTCTTCCACATTATTATTCAGATGCAAAGCATCTGAACAACCACCAAAAATCAGTACATCACTTTCTTTTTTAAAAGACTATTGCATTTTCCTACATTTCACTGAAAGGTTGTACATTAGCAGTGCTGATCAAAGTTTGTTTGGGTTTTTCTTAACAAATATTGAGGATGATTCAGAATGACTCAGAAGCTGTTCTTATAGATTTATTCTTAAAAAAAACAAACAAGCAAACAACAAACCAACACAACAAAACAGATTTTGTTTCCTGTCTCTTACTTCAATGAAAATCCACTGTTCACTGAAGTGATACAGGTTAGCTATTTTATCACCACATTCTCTTTCAAGTTGGATGGTATCTTGCCATTTTTATACATGCTTACTACTCCTCTCTGCACTAGTAAGACTTGCCATACCTGAGCACCAGTATGATCTCTGATCTCTGGGACTTCACTGAAAACACTGCATTTCAGCTACTTCACAGTTGCCACTATTTTCCTTCTTATTCAGGAAGGTTCTCTATAGATTTCCTATTCTCTTTGATATTCAAGTCTGTTTCTGCAGTCTGCATTTCTTCCATGCACTAACACTGCTAATCAAAGGAATGTTTTAACAGCCACCTTAACCTTCTCGTACTTATATTTTCAGGCCATTCATTTTCTATATTTTCCTTTGCAATCAAGAAAAGCAACTCATTGCAGCACAGGCAACACAGCACTTATTAAATTCTACGTTTTAAATATGCAAATGCACTCATAAATTTCTTAACTCCACACACACTCCACATTAATACCTGGAGAGAGAACTTCAGGTATATAGATGTACACATTCACATGGACAGCATAATAATGATTCATAAAAACATGAACATTTATGTTAATTTCCTACCTGGAATTAGCTGACCCAGTAACTGATTGCATCTTGAAAGGCTGAAAACAGCTACTATGACCAAAAAAGGATAATGTTTCCATTTCATGATGTGTCCTTCCTTGCATTCCACCAGCTCAGTAGCACTAAGGTAAATGTTACCTGCAACACACAATGGAAATAAGAACAGACAAATTAATGA
Organism: Scolopax mira; assembly: GCA_004320125.1. Lineage (NCBI taxonomy): Eukaryota > Metazoa > Chordata > Aves > Charadriiformes > Scolopacidae > Scolopax > Scolopax mira. Next base: position 150,675 of record BJBW01001133.1, read on the forward strand.
TAAATATAAGGTACTTCCAAATATTTTTGCCCAGTGTAACTCTATGGAGTATGGTGGTTTCAATACAGTTTTAGTTATTAAAATAATGATAAATTCTCTAACAATTAGGAAGTTGTACACCAAAACCAGTATATTAACTATCCTTGCAGAGCAGACAACTCCCAAACTGATGTTTTAAACAGAAGTCCCACAGTACATATGTATATTTTAAAGTGCTACATGTTGTTCGGTCATGTAACCCAAGTTATTAAAGAAATTGCTCGGTTCAGCAAGATGTGTAGGGTTAGTCCATTCCAGGTCAAGGAAATACTTAGACACTTGCCTATGTTGAACATGCTTCAACGCTATTCAGCTTTCTGTGCAAGAAGGGTTAAAATTACACTACTCCTCTTCGTATTATGTCATTTTGCTAAGTGAGGATTAGGGTATTTTTACCCAGTAATAACTTGAACAGTTAAAGTAACATTTTGGTGACTTTCTGTGTTCTTAAGAGGAGAAAACTCTCATCTGACTGGCAAGAAAATGGAATCTTATGAAGGAAGGAAATATTTTGGATCAAAATGTGACTTTTACACTTATTTTTCTGACCAGTACAATTGTAATTTGAAAAGTATTCACAGCTCCACCACTGTTGATAAATAATCTCTGCTCAACCTACTTATTTGTTACACTTCAGCTATGTTAGTGCTTAGTATGGACTTTGCCAGGCCTCAGGCTTCAGGCCCTGTTTACAGCATACCAACTGGTTCAAAATGCCTTTCCTCTACAAGTTTCTAAAAAACAAATGGTATTTTTAAGATAATAATATGTTTCTTAAAACTGTAAGATTTTTTTAGACAATTTCTTTCATTAAGTTCGGTGTTTTATTTTGGGTTTTCTTTGGAGGGGTTGAGTTTTCTGGGTTTTTTATAGTAAGGGGTTTCATCTCAACACAAACTGAAATGTGTGTGACTGCAATGTCCAATGTACTGCATAGGACCTGGGATTCATGTCAAGTTCTTGATGACAAAAGAGAAACTGTTTTAAGTGTCTGTCAAGGAACTAGAAATGCACAATTGCCTGGCTCTAATCAACAATAAGGGACTGAACACAACTGTAAACGTGAAGCGGGCTGACAGGGGAAGCTTTATTCCAACAATAAATATGTTAAGACCTTAATAACATTACGACACTTCTCATTTTGCTCTCCTTGTACTCATTCCCCTTGTAATTAAGAAAGTATACCTGCAGATGAACAGTTTGGATTATAACTCCTATATCACCTAGATGCTAGCAGACACAATCATCACAGCAAAAAACCTATGGTGCTGTCAGTCACTTCTTCAGTCTGCCGGACCACAGACTTTTCAACTGTAACCCTAGTATATATTTAATGATTGCAGATAGAAGAATTGCATCATTACTGGTATTTTTCAGTATCATCTGATACTTTTGGATGCTCAGAAAAGCATGAATAAATTAATATGAATAGATGCAAATCACATGCTGCATTTTACATTTGCTTCTTGTGTTATATCTGCACTTCTATTACTTTAGCAACCACAAACAATAATATACTACATTTCCTAATACTGCTATTACCTCGTGCTACAAAATATTTTTTCTTCATTTTTCTCACTTCATCTGCACTGTACACAAAACCCCCAGCTCCTTCCATTACCATTCTTTTAATTTTCCTTATCACTTGTATGACTGCTCTTCTGTTGCAAACAGCTTGACAGCTCTTAATGGCAGAGTTAACAGCAATTAATGGCCAAGGTGCTACATGCTGCTCTAAATGTTATTCATGATATGACTCCAAGACTGAAATGAGGATTTGCAACTTTAGGTCTTTAGAGTATTGATCTCTTCCTCTATACAGTAATACAGGCTTGCTTTATAAAACTATTTACCATGATGCCCACAGTTTCTTCATCTCTATTTTCTGTCTGCAACTGCAAGACTGAATGTTGCTTCTAACTCAAAGCTGATGAAGTAGACCATTGAATTTGGTTAACCAAACAAAAAAATAACAGTTTCGGTTAAGGATTTACTTTGTCATTATAATGTGAGGTGTTCACACAATATATCAATGTGAAAGAACAATTTCATTAATACATGTGGCAAAATCATTCAAGGACTCGGAGATTTAACAGCAGTTTGTGTTCCCATCCAGTGAGAGGACATAACTCCTACTGAACTCAATAGGAGTTAAGATCACCCATTCTGGAGACAGAATTTGATTTGTGCACCAAACTGTATTGGGTTTATATGGCAAGGTGCTTGTAAGGGGGGTGCTGCAGGGTGACCTCTCTGAGGAGAGGCTAGGGGTTGCCCAGAGCCAGATACAGCCAGCTCCAGCAGACCCACTGCAGGGCAGAGCGGAGTCTGTCAGCCCTGATGGGAAAGCCTGTGTAAAAAAGGGCAAAATTCCAGGTAGGCAGAGGAGTAGTGAAAGAAGCAGGAGAGGGAACAACAGAGTGAGCGGGGGAAGGAGGAGAGAAGGGGGAGGAGGTGCTCCAGGCATCAGAGCAGATCCTCTGCAGCCCCTGAAGATGACCACGCTGGAGCAGATATCCACACTGCAGCCCATGGAGAACCCCAGGCTGGAGCGGGTAGATGTGCTGTGAAGGAAGCTGCAGCCCATGGAGAGTCTGTGCAGGAGAGGTTTATCCTGAAGGACTGCAGCCTGTGGGAGGTAACCACACTGCAGCTGACCACAACCTCCCATTCTCCATTTCTCTGCACCATTCCAGGGAAAGGGGTGGGGGCTGGGCAGCAGGGACACACACAACACAGAGGTAGAGGAGTTGGGGATGAAGGGCTGAAGTTAAGCCTAGGAAAAATGACGACCAGAGGAGGGGAGAAGGGGGAGAGGGAGGAAGGGTAGTTCAGGTTTTGTCTTTCTTACTATCCAACTCTAATCAGCAATAAATATTGCTCTTTAGCCAAGGTTAACTCACCACAACCATAAAGCTGTGGGAAAAGATGAATCCCAGCAACATACTTTATGGCACCTGCTCTATCTGTGAAGTCATCCCATGCATGAATCCAAAGTTTTGTTTTTTCCATACCCCTCTCTTCCATTTACTTAATTGGTATATTATGACTTCTTTTTAATCCTTTTGTATGTGACAGAGCTCCACAGGGAGCTCAGATGTTAATTGTCTGGCTGGTTTGTTAAAACCTTTTCTGCCCTCTAATTCTGTTTGTTTTCTATGTTTGAAATACAATATTTAGTAACAAAACCTAAAATTATTTCAGAGTTATTAAAAGCATTATTCTTACAGAAAATTTCAGTGAAAATGGTTTTAATGAAGCCAAATAATTTTAATGTGATAAGCAAAGCTTTTTAGTCTACAGTTAAAAAACAATTCTTGTAGATATTCCTTAAAAAACAATCCTCAATAAGATGCTAACCCTCCATATTCAGAATATAGTGCTTTCTTCTGGAATAGTAGCCCTCTTCACAGGGAAAATAAAGTAGAAAAAAGATGTCACCAGAATGGAAAATGGTTTTCAGATAGAAGTTAAGTTCAGCAGAAGAGAAACATCTTTCTTATCATAGTCTACTACTACTGTCCACAGTTCAAGTATTTACACTATAGTGGAAGAAACCCACAGAGGTGTATCACAACCACTGGGATTCAGCTGGCAATTTAAAACACTGCTTTCCTTAGTACTAAACTAGTACTAACTATACTAAAAGCCCATCTGCAACATGTATTTAAAACTTCTATTCAGACACAAATTGTAACATTTAACTTTTTGATTGCAATAACTGAGCTAAATGTTTCTGTGCTTGGTCCTCCTCTGAAATCAGTCTTTCAGTGCCTGAAATACAAAACTAATATTGCAGAATAAGGACTGGCACTAATTATATGTTGCAAGTGAAGGATGCACTTGCCATATAAACTTCAGCGGGCCTGAGACCTCACTTAACTCCGTATCAAATGACTGCAGATCTACATCATCTGCTTACATCAGAAAGCGCAAGAAAAGATTCAGGTCCTATGTGTTGGCCAGAGTGCACAATGAAGACAAACACTAGCTCCTCTATGACATTATAATCATTAAAGAATCAATGGCAAATTAAACTGCACAAACCCAGAGGGGAAAGAAGCACTATGGTAAATGCAGGGAAGGGTCTAATCAATTATTTTCTTCCTAAGTATAGTGCTATTTATCACTATAGCCAGTGCAGCATTCAGCTGAAGCAAAGATACTGAGACAAGACCAAAACCAATGGTAGTTTTCTTTTCAATGTTTATCTCCATTTTTTTCTTTTGTTTTTGTTTTTTGTGAGGAAGGTGGTGGGGTTTTTTTCAGTTTGATTATTATTGTTGCTTCTCTCAGACACAGTAGCTTGGTAAGACTAGATTTTGACAGTATACATAAAACAGTATTTTATTATTTTGACAGTATACATTGAATACATAAAAAAGACATAAAGGTCAGGTAACTAAGATTCTAACTTGTAAAAATAACTTCCCTTATAAAATCTATTAATTTTGGAAAATATTAGGCTAAAGAAGATTGTTTACCAACAGGATGAGAGAGAATTTTGTTTGCCATGTATCCAAAGGCCATTTTGGAGTGGATTGGCAAAATTTCACGTAAAGCAGAAAAAATACAAAATATTCCTTTTGAAACAAATGTTAATTCATTCTAAATGCAAAGAATTTTTAATGCATTGTTAGACCTGCTGATATTGGGTGGACCTTCCTGTACTTTCAATCCTTTTGTTATAAAGTCCTAATGTCTATTAGTTGGACACGTGGTTATCCTGTCACCTCTGTTTAGACTGACACTACTTCTGAACTTACTCCTCCTGTGCATTATCATCAGTGAAGTTATATATCACTAAAATTAAGAACTTCCTTCTACTATTTTAAACAGCCTGTCTTTGTTAAACTAAATTTATTTGGAGTTCCAGGAGGATGAGAAGGAAGCACTGCCATACATTGTCTCAACTGTTTCCATTTAGGACTGAGAATGACAGAGAGTTGATGAACTAAGGGGAAAAAGTCTGGACGCTCCTTTTCTGTTCTAAAGTAAATCAACTCTACTAAGATGAAAGAAGCTAAAAAAAAAATAAATCACTTTACAGTTATCAGTATAGAGCATCTATGGATCTGGACTGTGATCCTCTCAAGTGACAGTTTCAGCAGACATTCATGAAGCTCACCTTATTCAATATTTAGTATTCCAAAACTTCCAAACATTTGCTTTTTAGAACCAAATGTTAGGTCAGTTTTAACAAATATGATGCAAGATTTATACCTTACTCATTTTAAGCTGTGGTTTTTTTTGGTGGGTTGTGTTTTTTTTTAAAATGCAGAAAACCAAGATAAAATAATAACAGTAATGGATTAAAAAAGGGTCAATTTAATTTCTGAGCTGGCGGGTGACAAACTTACATGTAAAACAGGTTTATCTAGATTTTAACTAACTTCATTCTCTGTATGATATATTTACTACCTAGGCAGTACCATAGGAATAGTTCACTTAGTATAATTCAAAGGAAAAATAAATAAAAAAAAAACCCAACCAACCATGTGCATGTTCATTCACTCATACTGAAAGACTGTGTCAGAAATCCAAGTGTCAGTATCAGCCTGACAAACTGTGGTATGTGACAGAAGCTGTAGCCTAAACCCTCAATACACTCTACTACACCGCCTACACATGAAAGCTCAGTGTGAGGAACCACGATAGGAAAAGGAACATCTTTTCTCCCACCAGCCTCAGTCTCATAAACAATCTCTGTACCAGAAGCTCTGCTTCTCAAAGAGCCAAAATTGGTTACTGAGTGCTTACCACTCTCTGCCTTTTCTGCCTGCTGTGCCAGGTGCTGTATAGGGACACTATCCAAGCACGCAGAGGTTAGGTTAGGAAAATCAAAACCCACCCGGACGTCAGTCTGGGGAGGTATGTGAATGGCAACAAGAGGGCCTTCTACAAGCATGTAAAAACAGCAAAAGAAAGACCAAGGAAAATGGGGTGGAAGACATAGGGACAAAGGACATGGAAAAGATTGAGGCATTTTATGCATTCCTTTATCTCAGTTTTTGTTGGAAAGACCAGCTTTCAGTAATCCTAGATCCCTGAAACCAGAAAGTAAGTCTGGACTGAGGAAGACGTGCTCTCAGTGGAGAAGGATCAGCTTAGGGACCACTTAAACTACTGGGACACACACACAAATCCTGGGACCCGACAGAATGCACCCATGAGAGCTGAGGTTGCTGGCCAGTATCACTGCAAGGCCAGTCCTGATTAGCTTTGAAAAGTTGTGATGATCAGGAGAAGTTCCTGAGGACTGGAAGAAAGCATATGTCACCCCTATCTTATGGATGAAGGATCTAGGGAAGAGCAGGCCTGTCAGCCTCATCGCGATTCCTGAGAAAGTCATGAATGAACCTATTCTGGAGACCACCTCCATACACATTGAAGGACAAGGTGATCAGGTTAGTCAACATGCTTTTATGAAAAGCAAATCATGTTTAACCAGCCTGAAAGCTTTCTATGATGACATGACTGGTTTGGTAGACAAGAGGAGACCAGTAGATGTTGTTTATCTCAACTTTAAGAAGGTCTTTGACACTGTCTTCCACAAGATCATCATAAAGAAGCTGAAGAAGTATAAGCTTGATAAGCAGAGGGTGAAGTGGACTGACAACTGAAGGAACTGCTAGGCTTAATGGATTATTATTGGTGTTACAAAGTCCATCTGGAAACCAGTTCCTTCTGGTATATCCCAGTATTTGCTACTGGGTCTAATACTGTTTAACATCTTCACTTGTGACCTGGACAGTGAGAGTGAATACATCCTCAGCAAGTTTGCAGATGACATAAAACTGGGAAGAGTGACTGATACACTAGATGTTTTTGCATTATCTAGAAGGATCTCTTCAGGCTGAGCAGCCTTGTGAAGGTCAACAAAGGGAAATCTCAAGTCTTGCACCAAAGGCACCAGGTACAAACAAGAGGCTCACTGGCTGGAAAGCGGCTCTGCCAATAAGGACCTGGGGCTTCTGCTGGACAAGAAGTTGAGTTAGGAATGTGTCCTTGCAGCAAAGAAGGCAAAGGTACACTAGGCTACTCTGGGAATAGTGTTGACATCAGGTTAAGGGAAGTGATCCTTCCTGTGTCCTCAGCACTGGTGAGGCTACATCTGGAGTGCTGGGTCCTGTGGTGGGCTCCCCAGTACAAAACTGACAGTGGAGAAATTCATCAAAGGAACTCAAAAACGACTACGGGGTGGCAGCATCTATCATATGGGGAGATGTTGGGATTGTTCAGTCAGTAGAAGAAAAGGCTCAGGGGGGATCTGATCCATGTGGCTAATACCTGCTGCGAGGGAATGAAAAAGAGAGTGCCAGGGTCTTGTCAGTGGTGCCCAGTGACAGCAAAAAAAGGCACACATTGAAACAAAGGAAATTCCACTTAAACATAAGAAAAAAAAAATTCTTCTGTGAGACTGATTAGATTGTGGAACAGGTAGCCAAGATAAACTTGGAGTCTCCATCATTATATGCAAAACCTGGGAAGACACAGTCCTGGGAAACCTGCCCTGGCTGACCCTGCTCCAAGCAGGGCTTTGAACTAAATGATCTCTTCCCTGCCTCAGCTGTGATTACCCTGCTTCACTGTTTGCGAACCAAAGCACTAAAATGAGGAAACCATATAGTATTTCAGGAAATGCCATCTTATAAAGTACCTAGCACAGAATGAGGGAAGTCTACCTCTCACAGAAAACTAGTCCCAAAATGCTCAGAAGCTGTAGTATAGAGTGACTAGAAAATCCAGCAGCAGCAAAAGGCCCTGGAGCAGAAGCTGACCAGATGGAGACACTATGCTGGGCATGTCCTCTAGGGCTTAAAAGAAAAAGGACTTTAAAAAAATGAGGATATGAATACTAGAAAAATCACTTATCCTGTGAAAATTCCTCAGTGTATGGTCAAAAATGGAAAGTTCAGGAGGTTTGCGATGACATTTTTGGGGAGAATAACCTTATGATCCCACAGGTAAGCAGAACATAGACTAACACTTAAATATGCTAAGCATTGTCATAAGCCATTGCCTGTCAATGCAGTGCGTGTTGTGTTCAGGCTGATTATTCCCCTGGAATATAAAAATCAATTCTAACTTGCAAACAATTATTTTGCACAGACCTGCAGTATTGCAGGTTTTGATCTCTATTTTATATTCAGTCACTCTCAGGAGAGCAATCAGAGGCCAAAGGTAATTGGTAACAGTCACTAGCGAATTAATTGGACAAAACTTTCCTCAAATCCAGAAAGTGATTTCATTCTGTTAATTAGCCTTTTCTCATTGAAACTGCTGATATAGCTAAAAGCTGTGGGAAGAGAGGGAAGAAGTGGAGATATTTGTATCATCACTCTCAAGAAGCTATACAAGAGAGTGAGAGGGAGAGATGTTAAGGTCTTAGCTAAAAGCTTTACAGTACAGGATACTCTGTGTGTGCACAGAGTATTTATATATAACATAATTCCTGGATTATCTATGAGGTTGCTATCTTTTAAATGTGAGATTTTCTTTTTCTGACTGTGATTCAACAATAAGAAAACAATACTTTAACATGATTATGACCCCAAATTACAGGGCTGCCAAGCATCAGACACTAGTCTATACATACTCAGAAGAAAGCAATATGTGTTATATAAAATTATTTTCTCATTGTTTCTCAAGTGTGAGAAAAGTGAAAAGGAAAGTTCTCTTTAGAGATACTCCTATTTGTGGATGTCAGGAAGGAAGAAATTAAGTGGTACTCTGCTGCGATTATATCATCTTTCACTTCTATAACCTCCTTTTGCACACAAGTGATGCAAAAATTAAGTATCTTGAGTTCAAACAGGTGCCTTTGATGAAGTTTGAATTTGTTAAAAGCAACACTATCTCTTCAAAATAATAAGAATATGCTTGCACTCTAATCTAACTTTATGACAAATTCAGTAACAGTGGAATGAGCCCTGTGTTTTCCAATAGACAAATCTTAAGATCTCACTAAATATTAAAAAGTATGGACTTTTTGAAAATACAACCAAGGAATGACCTAAATAAAGCAAAAACCTTCTTGTGTCTTATATTGCCAATGGATTACCTCTTTTTACCCTTTGGCACGTTAAATCAACAATTGCATCTCAACTACTAAGACTTTCAAGAGAGTGTTTGATAAAACTGGGTACTGTATCTGTCGCAGATCTCCCAATATAATGAAATAACACGTTTCCAAATTGCTATTCTAGAAGTACATACCCATCACTTTTTGAAGAGGCAAAAAAATATCGTTAGTAATGCCTTGATGTAATTAGTAATTTCTTAATTCAGAAGAAATACTAATGTTCAAACACTATTAAGTAGTAAACTTTTAAGTAGTAAAGAGGTTGTTCTCAAAAGTACTTCTAAACGGAGTCACATGGAAAAGAAACAACACTTGACAGGAAGAAAATCCAGTACCTGAAAGGTTAAAAAAAAAAATCTTTTGACTGCGTTCTGACTCCTCTGTTATACCTGATCTGAAAAAGCAAGGGTTTTTCAAAGGCATTTAGCTTTAAACATTCACAGTACCTTTGAATGTCCTCAGCAGGACCAGAAAAGAGGGATTCAATTTTCAAAGATAATTGTGTCAGATAACTGTCTCATCCCTTTTCAGAAACAATCTGATAAATACCTAATTACCAGCCAAGTGATTTCAGAGCTACACAGCTGGGCCAGAGAAAAGGCTACAGGGAATGACAAGGTCCCCTAAAGCCATTGAGAGCAAGAGGCAGTTGGTTTGTGAATTACTTCATTTATTCAGCTGATAAAATGCATAGAAAGTCCCCAGAGAAAACAAAATATTCATAAAATGTTGAAATAGCAAACCAGAATCAATATTTAACCAGAGAAGTAAAATATTAATTTTCAAATAAAACAGGACTACATACTACAGAACAATTGCATTCAAAAATGCACAACAGTAAACATTTGAATCCTTAAACCCACTCATTTTTGAAGAAAGCATTTGTACACTACTCAGCCTAACATTGTCTCATGTTGATATATAATGCTGTATAATAAAACATTGGCAATATAAATTGGCTTTATATTGCAATCTTGTTGCAAAACTAAAAAACATAAAAATATAGTCTTAACTGTCAAACTAGAAAGAATTTATATATTGTCACCAATGTTCAATGTCATGCTTCTTGAAAAAAACTGGTAATCCAGCAATCCTTCCCAAAAATACAGAGTGGCTTCACTTTTTCTTTATCTTCACCAATCAAAAAACCCCACAGCAATATGCTGCATTTCAGATTTCAGTGAATCTTTAAAATGTACATTGTAAAAGCCAATCCTGTAATCTTGCTGAATTCCTTGTGCTTGGAGAAGTGTTGGCCCCTACTACACATCCAAAATGTTAATGGAGTGGAGAGCATGAAATACCAACATAATGATGCAGAGATCAGAATCACAGATGGGAAGCAGAAGATTACTGTTAATGCTTCAACAACATTAAATTGACCAAATTATATATTCCACAGACTTTATGAAATACATGTTTGCTTTGTGAAAAATGCAACAGATCTGCGATGGTAATCTCAAAATTACACATTTCTGACCTAAATCTGCTCCCAGATTAGACCTAATAGATTGGAAGTTCACAAATGCCATGAATTTGGGATGGATCTATGCACTTCTGTAAACCCCGCTCACATAATTTAAAAATAATGACACAAAAAAAGTTACATACACATAGCAGAGAGGTGAGTCAATGGCTGTTGAGTCCACAACGTGGGGACGAGGATTTAAACTTAAATTGGTTGCCTTTACTCTGGAGTGGAACAGTAGTGACCACACAGTGAAGAACAGAAGGACAGTTTAAAAATCTGTTCCTTTGGATTCTCAGCTAGTAATGGACAGCACTTTGCACATAAGCATGAATTAGAGCTAGCTGGGAAGAGCTGAGACTCTGCTAACATTTAGGTTCCAGCAGGTAGGCAGGCAGGAAAAAATGAGGGATTTTGCTTGCCTGAAAATTAAGATTTGACCTCAGATCACAGCTTTGGCATAACTAGTGCTGTGAAAGTGTGTTTAAATATGGAAGTAAAATTCCCAGATAAATCTTCTCCCCAGCTACATTTTAGCAGACAGAGACCTGAGAGCTAGTCACTCAATGCAAAGAAAAGCCCAGACTTCAGTGCATGGTGAAAGCTTTGTGTTGCTCCAGCCTCCATGCTTCTTAGGCTTCCATTGCGACAGACAGAAGCAGAAAATGCCCCCTCATAAACTTGAAACTGTGAAATAAAAAAAGGAAATACTGGACAAAGTCTCAGCACACAAAGCAAAATAAGGGGTGCTTTCCACTGCAAAGCTATGAAACAATAAGCATCTTGGGACCGTGCATTGCAGCCTCTGGAGGCAAAAAGACTTGCCAGAATTCTTGTCCTCTTGAATTTCAACTTTGAGGGAAAGAAAAATTAGCTTGGCTTTTGCCCTTAATCAGAATGAAAGCAATTAGGAAAGATTTGCAGATACTGCCCCACCAAGGAGCCTTCTCAGAGACAAATTTACATCAGGATTCAAAGAATATTCAGCTCTCCCCTAGAGCGCATTCATCCTTCTGGGGTCGTCGGTAAAGGTGAAGCTTAAACAATATAAAGACTTTCAACCTTGCCCGCTTCTTGGTTAAATAGACTTGTGTGAAATGCTAACTCCTTGGGGGAAAGGAAGAAGCTGCCAGCTTTCATGAAGATAGTGGAAGAGTGGCAGAATCCCTTTGAAACTGAGACTGATCTGATAAGGTCTTTATTGTTGTTAATAGCAACCCTTTCCTTTGCTTCCTTGGACTAGGTGGTGGCATTTAGCTGCAGCTTGGAGCAGCCGAGCTGTCATTGCAGGGGTACCACAGGGAGTGCTGCACCTCTGGAAAGCCCTGTCCTGTCCATATCCCAGCAAGCATAAGAGCTTCTCCCTGTGAAAGGAGCACTGTTGCCTCCCAGCCTTTCTGGAACCAAAGCTAGTAGCTTTCTGCCATGTGTCATACTTAAAGCGGACTTTGCCATCTCACTGTCGATTTTGCTCCCACTAGCTTTTAAACCAGGAGTCCAGAGTGAAGAAAAACACAAAAGATTTAAAGTAATTGCATTTCTATAGCTCCTGAGACTGTCGAACTTTGGGTTGAAGGGAAAAGAAAAAATATCATAATGTCACCACTCCCAGCCTCAAGAGGAATGCAGCAAGGATGTAACCCTTAATTCTCCTGATAACAGGTCCATGCAGAACTCCAGACCAGCTCCAGGGAGGAGAGGTGCAGGGCTGTGCAGTGATGGGCCTTAAAGTATGTAGGAGGGAACAAAAAAGGAGATCTGGGTCTCTTTCAGAGAGAAAGCTTAGCAGATACAGGAGGTCAATCTTTCAGAACCCAAGTCCTTCTTGTCCTGTTATTTCTGTTTCAGCCTCCTATGAGAAAAATAGCTAACAGGGGTGAGGGGATAGTACTATTCTGTAAACTCTGATAATCTCTTGAGTATGCTTTATTTAAGGGATTTATTCAGTCTTTGCGCTGTCAACATGAAAAATCAAGGTACCACCAGCAAGCTCCTTCCAGAGCGTGAAGGGCTCCCTGTTCCTATAGGTAGGAAGGAAAAGAGAATCTGAGGCAAGACTTGAAATATCATTTTTAATATTTCTATGGAATGGAAGTCTCAGACAAATTATATTTTTAAACTACACTAAATTTTATCAAGAGCACAATATGCCAAAGAAGTTTCTCTCATAATCTAAACATTAATTTGAAAATGCAGATCACTCCGAAAAAGAATATCACACACAAACACCCTTCCTCATTCGTTTCTCCTTTCAATAAAATCCCTTATAGAATAATTTTAATCATCTCATCAGTTCTGGAACATAATTTAAGGTCTGAGGTTATGCATTACAGAGCTAAGAGTAGCGGAGAACTGAAATTGATAGATTGAATATTTTGAGCCTGGAAAACTTCCTTTGTGATGATGTTCCCAGACCATTAATCCCATCTCTTAGAAACAGAGAAGCTCTTAGTGTCCCTTAGTATATGAAATAATCAAGAGTATGCATTTTAAGTTTTGTTTCTAAGTATTATGGTAGAAAAATATATAAAAAGGCTAAAGCTCCTTAAAAAGTCTTGACCAGGAAAGCAAAAAAGATATGGAAAAGACAATAAGAGGTTTATGTCTCAGAAAGGCTATCCAAATTTGGAAATTCTGATGCAAAAGTTGAACAATATTTACATAAAAGAGCAAAGAGAAAAATACAAATCAATACAAATTTTGGAGTTTCAGCTACCCAGATAGCACAGTAATAATTTTAATTCATCTTTTCTCCTATTAATGCAATGAACTTTTCTAAAAATAAACATGCAGTTCAAACCAAAGGGGTTTTATTTTGTCAGAATATCCCAATAATCTAATATACTAAAAGTTTGGATTAACTGCTTGTATTTTGACAGGTCCCCAGTTCCTAGCATGGATCCTCACGTGTTTTTTTATCTGTCAGATGCACAATCAGATGCTCACACATGTATCACACTCCCTTTAACTACAACAGAGACCAGCTATAAACATATTTTAAAAGTTATGGATGTGCTTGACGTAACTGGTGTGACCTTTCTTAATAGAGGAACTGCTGTATAATCACTCTCATGTGGGCAAGAAAATAAAACATCTTGAATTACTAAATTCAGTCACATCAGCAGGAATTTGGAAACGTGGACCAAATAACTAAATTGCTAGCTCCTAAACCTTCAGAGACTAAAGCTTAAATATTCCTGAGCTGGACAGAAACAGATAACTGGAAATTTATAGATGTGGACAACTGATTTCCAAGCAGTAAACCATAATGACCAAAGTAACTTGTAATGGATGAATAATTAGGTACAGACAAAAAAAAAAAAAAAAAAAAAAAAGGCTGAATCCACAGGTATTGTGTATTCATGACTTAATAATCAGCCATATATCTGCATATTTCATTTACACAGTTCTCAATCTGGGGCTACTAGAGGAGGGGCTGCCACACACACATTGTTACAATCACAGAATCACAGAATCTTAGTGGTTGGGAGGAACCTTTGAGATCATCGAGTCCAACCACATTAAAAAACAAATCAAAACCAACCAAACAAACAAAGCCTCAAAAAAACCCAAACAAACCCATAAACCTCAGAAAAACCACACACAAAAAAAGCACCCACCAACTAAACCCCACACCAACACCCCACCCAACTTTGAAAAGGTTAAGAGTGCTCCAAGATCAACATTTCTGTCTTTGACTTCATTGAAGCAGCTGTTTCTTTGGAAACACCTGAAATAAAGGAGCATTCATTTTCTAACAAGCTCTACACTATCAGAAATAAGATAACAATGGAGCAAGACAACAGTATCATATACTTTTTCTCTGAACTGGAAACTGAAATGAAGAATGTTAATTGTAAGACAAATTTATACATATGCTGGCTTGTGCTACTGGCACTTTTGGAAGGAAATATTGCTATTCTAGGGCTCAAAAAAAAAGGCAATATTAAATTAGTGAAAGGAAGACACTGTAAAAAATTGACTCAAGATACTGTTATGCCATTTAACTCTTTTAAAAGTAATAATTTTGTTGTAATATTTCCATTCCCTTGCCTTTCTGCTCCCCCTCTTTCCCCTGCTTTCCTTTCAGATAAGTCAGGAGATCTGAATCACATTCTTGGGTTCTTTGCAGCATTCTAATGCTACTACCAGTATGAAGAAAGCAGTGGCTTAGATGTTCATATGGCTGCAGTGTAAATTTACTCACATTTTGGGCATGTGATTTATCATATAGTCAGATGAACTAATCAGTATTAATGAAGAGGTTGATAACACGCCTCAAAGTCACATTCCTTGCACATATTAAAGTGATTCAGAGCTACTCTTCTCCAATTCTTAGTGAGAGGCAAATAAATCTATTTTAAATCCTTGCTCTTATCTGTGCCAATTCACTTTACATTCATTTCCCCCCAAAAAGAATATTTAATTTGTTTTCAAGCTACCTTGAAACAAGAGATGTATGTATTGGCAGACAAAAAGTCAGTCAGTTGAGTATCACAATGAGTATGCTCTACAGTACAAAATACCCCTAAACTTTTAAATTGGAAAAGGGTAGCTAATAATATTTTCCCAGGGAAATGAGCATGCTCTAGCATACTTGTATGTGCTTCCAGCATATATATGTACCTTGCACAGCAAGCAATAAAATGGAAACCTCTAACAATATATTATCATAATTCATAAATTAATGATTAATACCAATAATGCTTCTTTTGCATAACCACATAGCATTCAAGAATTTTGGTATCTGAAACAAATACTTAAATTATTCCCATTTCTTTCATGCCACCTCATGTGCATACTTTTACTGGTATCTCACTGATATCAGCACCTAAAAACTTATTTGCGGACTGAGTCTTTACTAAAGATGAGGTAAAATCCCAGAAAGTGGGATGATCTTTCTGTAAGCACAAAATCTACAACTATCCTAGTTTTTGCAAAATAGTTTATACAGTTTATTATAGATAGTTCCTTCCAATTACATGTCTAATAATTACAATGACAGCTGTTTTTCCCTCTCAGCCGAGGCCATGCTGCCATGACAAACAGTTTCTTGGTTCCTCAAGGTGTCTCCTAGGTCCACAGACTCTGCTTAAGCAGAGCACTCAAATAGCTCATGAACCAAAGTGCCGGCAGATGACAAATCAAAATCTCATTTTCACAAAATGAACAGTACCTCTGGTATTTAAATTTCTTGTCTGAAATTGCCTTTGATAAAACAAGAAGGTTAAATTGAAATTAGGTAGAAAGAGCATAGTGAAGTATGCTACTATACTTCGCAGTGGACCAAAGATACATGTTGGGACCATTCTAATATATGTCTGGAAGAAAGCACCTCCTTCAGTACACTGGGGAAAACTTTACCCATACAGATGCCTATAGAAAGTAGCTCTCTGCTCCCCTCCCCCAGTAAAATCAGCTTTACAATACTCTCACAGATAAAACTTAACCAAATACAAAATAATTCATGACTGACAAGTTGTTGACATTCTCCAGGGTAATGCCGCGCTACTAGTGCGGGCAAGGTAAACTAAGACAAATAAAGATATAGGGCATGAGTAGAATTTACAGCAGATTTGATTACAGTGAAAAATAAGAAAACACAAAGCTCTTGAAAAGCAGTTTGAGAACCAACAGCCCTTGGTAAGAGAAAGAAACCAACCCTGTTTTTCAAAAGGCATTTAGAAAAGCAAGTTTTCCGGCAAAAAACTTTTTCCTGTTTAAATATTAAAACTCCAGTCTTCAAAAGCTGATGTGTATGAGACTCCTCTTTTGAAAATTTGCTGCACTAATTTGAAATAACATTGCTCACATTTGCATATAAATTAAGCCAACTACATCACCACATTCTTTAAGCAGTTTATTTACCCTGTACTTGGCAAAGCATCTGGTTTAGTTTTCTGTATTTATAATACAGAACATATCATATAGAAAATATACTTTGAACATATGAAATAGAATAAACGGAGTTGTATGTTCAGTGTAACACAGCAGGTTCAGAATACAATGTTAGAAGAAGGAAAGCAAGAAAACAGTGCAGGAATGACACAATATAGGCTTTCTGCTCTTCCATTTAGTGCAACCTGTCAGTCTAACTGTAAGGCAAACCCACTAACTTTCACATATGAAAGTCAACCTCATCTGCTGGGCAAACATTCAGGCAATTTATTTTAATGGATCACTGTCTCCATTCAAACAAATCAAACCCAGTGCTATAATACCAAAAGTCATGAAGAACTTCCAGTAGCAGATCTATCTTTGAGTCATGAAACATGCAATAAATACACCCTTTATTAAGAATATCTAGTCATCATCAATAACTATTGATTTGGGTTGTTTTTGGTTGAGATTTTTTTGTTGGTTTTTTCTTGGGGGGTGTGTAATTCTGATATAGGCTTAATAAAACTACTTACTAATCAGAATACATAAGCAGCTTTATTGACAAGTAACAGATTTACCTCCCCACTCCCAACATTTCTTCTTCTGCCTAATCTCCTATCTTACTGTCTCACTGATACCTCACCTAGCTGGCATGTCATCTGCTTAACACGGCCAAAATTGACCTGTTTGGCTTCCCACCCAAGCACTGCATCACCAGCATCTCTCCTGTCACTCGAGCCTGTAATAAAAATGTCATTTTTGTTTCACCTTTCCCTAGCCTTCCTCATCCAAATCACAAATAAATCTTTCTGCTGATTCTTCTACACATTAAAGATAATTTTCTTCCTTTTTGCCTGCACAGCTAAATGCTCGCTTAAGCTCTTGGTTCTCATTTTGATTCATTTATTCTCAAGCTCCATTACATCGTATCAACCATTCCCTTTGAGCACATTCTAAATGCAGTTTTTAGTTTTATCTCCATTTAGGTTTCATCACAATGGGTACAAATTCCAAAAGCATAAAACAGCCTAAAAACCAAAGATCCTTGAATCCATTTAGAATCCTAAATGGATATGGGTCATTTTTGTAAGCACTCAGGCAGCTAAAGATGCAGATTACTATTAGAAACATGAACATCTACAAAAGCTTCTCTCTTTGACAATGGAGCATCAACCCCCAAGTATCTCAGAAATTGGACAATTTTACACACTCACCTGCTGTTGTAATTCTTCTGCCTCCTTCTTGTGTTTCATGGAGCAATTTTTTCATATCACTTTTTAACTTTATCCTTTCTTTCCTCCTCTTCTCTCTTGGCATTATAAATTCTGCTTCTTTGGATACCATCTATTTTATATATAACTTTGCCACCTTCTCCCATAAATGTCTAAAGTTTCATTTCACTTTATGTCTTTGGCATAAAACATCCTCACTGAACTTCCTCCTTAACAGTACACCTAACTCGAAGAAACAATTCACTAATACCAGCTAAGTTTAAGATGTTTAGTGCTACAAAAGTAGCTAACTGGCTAAAAAAGTCAGTAAGTATTCATATAAAGCATATATATGTGTGTGGATATAAACAATATATATATGATTTCATACTGTCACTCTTCTTACAATGATTTTACATTTCAATCTATGCCATTTGTGTGTCTTACAATGAGATTCAGTCTTCACTAATCATCTAGCAATATATATAAATTAAAACCATAACTTTAATAATTCATGCACAGAGACTATGTAGAAAATTGTTAAACACATGACACCACAATATTAAAGCCAACCATAAGTGTTTCATTCTCTCCTGATTGTTTCTGCCTAGGACTCCCCCTCTCTGATGTATCACAGTATAATTTTGCTGAATTAACTATTAGAAATCTAAGTTTTCAAGAGTAAATGGACAAAAAAGAAACCGCTAAACTGCAGAAAAAAAAAGAATTATATTGTTAGGCAGAGACAAAGCATGTGGATCATGCAGTGTACCCCGAGGCAGCAGTAAATTAACATCAGTGGTTCACAACTGACTCAAAGAACAAAGTGAACTAGCTGTTGATCCTCCATCAACCTGTTCTGAAATAAACTTAACTTGCTTAATATCACAGAGGGACATTTATGTACCGGGAAAAGCACCTGGTGCTGTGTCGTTCTGAAATAGCAAGTGGTGGTGGGAAGACTGGTCAGCGGGCCATGACCTTCAGCCAGCATGTGTCTACTTCCAACCCAGGACATGTGGAAGGGTGACTGGATTGGAGTCCAAATTAACATCTATGACATCAAAATGACAACAGTGATTTCTCTTCTGTTCAGTGGACTGGGCTGTCCTGTTTCCCCTAACTAGCACCATTACTAGGTTTTGTATGCAATTTTTCAAAGTTTCTGTCACTGTAAAAAAATACCATCCACCGAGCTGCTTGTTCAGTTCTGGTGATGTTATAATTCCTGTAGACACCCAGCAAGCCAGACACTTTCTTTTTATCAGATAAGTTTTTCACTCAGTCTATGGTTTAGCTCCATAAATGCTACAGAGACTATGAAGGACAAAGTAAGAGAATGCAGCCATGACTATGTAACAGGAAGGAAGGAATTGCCTCTGCTGGCACTTATGCCAAGCTAAATGACTATATGACCATGAGTTACTATTGACCATAATTAAATGACAACTCTAACTTGTCAGAATTTCTTAATAATAAATCTCTACCTTTAGAATAGATTTTTAAGCTACACATAAGGAGCACAGCACAACAGAACAAAACGCCAGGGAGAAGTTATTCAACAGCCTTCACAGGTCAGCTTTATACATAATGAAATTACAAAAACCTACACAGTTCCTTTCTATCGTCAATAGAAAATACATATGTTCTTTCACTTACATATTCATCTCATAGCTAAAAATAAAGCAATATTTATTTATTCTAATTAAAACATCAGAGCCTGTTATTTAGTAAACACTATTGTTTAGGGTTTTTTTGCTAGTAAAATGTTTTTGATGAACACTAAATGTGACAGCAAAAAACTATCATATCTATTCTATAAAAAGAACTCTACGTTAAAGCCTATATAAATGCATCCCATAAAATACTAGGAATTTATCCTTAAAAGAGGTACTAAAACTCCCCCCTTTAATTCATTAGCTTTCATTCAACTTTCATTGCTGCTATAAAATGCTATTTCTTTTTTATGATACCATGATCAGGTTTTTTGGCTTACCATAAAGTAAGTGAACATCAATCATTTGTATTATTCTATCACGATCAGTGCTCAGAAGGGAATGCTCAAGTAATTTTATTAAATCATGCATTACCTACAGCCTGTAGTTAAGGAAAAACAAACCACTGAATCCAAAGCTCTAGTTATCAAAGAAATATGAATTTCCCTTTTCAATATGTATTATTAAGCGTCCTGCATAAAAAAAAAAACAACCTCTAGTACTGAAGCCAAAAATGATTCACATGAGATATGTTTAGGAATGAAGCACTAAGAAATTTCTGGCAGAAGTGTTAATTCAGCACATTTTCAATGATGAAATAAAATAGCTAGCACATGTATTAATCACCTGATATTATCTTTTGTATAATGGCATGTACTCCTCTCTCTTTAATTGTTGCAAGCTGAAATGGCATTTGAGCTGAGTAGAGACTTGAGGATTAAGGTCGTAACAATGTACAACCAGAACTGCTTTGCCAGGTCTTCTGCTGAGTATATCTTGCCCACGACTCTCAAGGCTCCACTTACACTAAAAGTTGCAATCAAGAGATCTAGACAGGAAAGGATACTGAAATGACCTACACTCTAAGAGGCATGTCCTAGTTTCTCATGAGAGAATAAAATGTGTTTTCCTTATGTCTCATGGCAGAAGGAGTAACCAAGAGCATGATACACTTTTCCACAACAACTCAATCATAAAGTTGGTTCCTCGTGCTAGTATTCATACTTTCTTACATCTGTCCAGAAGTTTGGAGAGGACTTCCTTCACATTCCTCCCTTTGCTTCAGTGAATGTAGCTCCCATAAATGCTGCTGGATACCCAACCCTGGGTGTGACTTAGTTACTTTGTACAATATCATAACAAAGAGGTCTATAAATACTGCCAGTTAATAAAGTGGAAAGCTTATTTCCACTGGGTCCCAAACTTTGGCTGCAAGTCTGTGGACTTTTCTGTGCATTTCTTGGACATGCATTTCAGTTAAATTTAATTATCTTTTAGCTGTCAGAATTAAAATAGAGACACACAAGTATGGCTCCACTTTCAAAACATATGTTATTGAAGAGACAGAAGGGGTTAAAACCAGGGGAAAAGAATGTTTTAGGCTATATCTCTAGAGAAGCCAAAACAATATAATTAAATGCAGTTATCCTCTTGCCTGCAAAGAGATACTGTCCTAACTTATGAAAATTCAAGAAACTCCCCAGTAATGCAAAATGGCCAATTAGTTGCTTGCATATATAAAAGACAACAGAGGAATCAACTTAACTTCAAACCCTGCAGACATACAAAGATACTACACCTCTAAAGGGGTATAATTGCCTGGAGATAAAGGCTGGGAATGAGCCAGTCACATTAGAAGTGGAGAAATACAGCCCACAGTCACACTACAGAACACTGCCTTTGTGAAGCATCTTCTTATGGGAAAGCCACAGCAGTGTTCAGCTTCTGTGATACCTGGTTTGGCCCTACAGGAAGATTTGCAATAGCAGAGGTCTTCCCCAATCTTTCATGCGCCATATTGTCTTTTTGATCCTTCAGATCAATCCCCATTTCGTGTGCCGGTTGGCTCAGACCCATGTTGTTCTTTGCAAGCTCTGCTTAGAGTTGTCTGGTTGTGCTCATATGCATCATGCAGCATTTGAAGGAATCTGTGACTGGGTACCTATGGCACAGACACTCACCCATAGGCATAGTACATTTGTATATAGCACATACATCTAACTGCTCAACAACCACTGGGGTTTTGTCTAGGGATGCCTGTGCCATACCACACAGGGTACCAGGGAGTGAAGACCATCCATGGCACAGGTGCCCAGAACCAGAGGGAGTGATACAACCTGAACCACAAAGGGAGTAAGAGGAGTTAGGAGTATACTAAATCCATACATTAGACCAGTATAGATCTGTAATACAAACTACAGTAACAGTGCAATGTGATTCTCACTCTACACATTCTTGTTCTACACATTCCGAATTGAAAAGGAAACAAAGGAGGGATTGAGGCTTGTTTCAACATGGGTATTTTGGTAATAAAATGAAAACATATATGCAACATTTATCTTCCAAGAAGATTTTAAATGCTTTGCACATAATTTGGGGCAATATTCAAGTTATAGGGATAATCCTCCAATAAGCATTGTAAAACCAGGGACAGTAAGGCAAGAAGGTGACATGGTACCTGACTCTAGGAAAAGGTTGCAAAGTTTTAAAATTTCCATAGAAAAAGTAAATCTGTCTTTCAGTTATGGTTGGCATGTCTACTTCTCTTCCCATAGTAAAATGGTTAACCCTTACTGAGACCGTCTGGGGGTAAGGGTAGCAAAAGAAAACCAAATTAACAAAATAATTTGAAATATTTTATAAGATTCTGTGATTAGTCACAGAGTGAGCAAAGCAGCATTTTGAAGACCGAACTCAAAAGATAGCATTGGTAAGAGTTTTTCTTCTTTATTTCTATATTTATATGTCAACTCTATATAATTCAGTGAAAAAGAAAATATAAATAAAAGAATATCATAAGCATAAATAACTGCAAATCATTAAATACTTAATCTTTTGCAATGTTACCTCTTGGACATCTGTAGGGAAAGGTTTCAAGGTGCACCTTGCATCACCACCGGTCCCAAGGTTTATAATCACACATATTAAAAACCCACCTGTATGGAGTTCCCCCCCCACACACTTCTATTTATTTGTTCAGAGTTTACCATGTCCAGGGAAGAGTTTGCCAGGTAGCTAAGAGCTGAGACAGTTTAGGGACAGAAGTTCATGCATGTAACCACAACCATGCCATACTTTAAGGCTGGTGGGGATATCCATACCTGAGGACTCCAACCAAGGGGGGTGCATTTCCTCTTTGAGGAAGCACCACCCACTCCCCCTCTGCTGGGCTTTGTGTCAGTGAGTGCATCAGTGTGCTTAGCACATAAGGGAAATAAGACTCAAAGAAACAGTTACAAAGATCTGGACCTCACTGTCCCCACAGAAAGACTTGTCCCAACCACAACTGTTGGAGCAATCCCTCTCGTGTTCTTCTTGAAGGAGTTTGAAACAGATGAACCTCCCACAGTTTATTACATGGGTATGGCAGATTTTGGCAAAATGGGTAGAATCTTGTGAGTACAGTATTGGGCAGAAATAAGCTCTCTCTTCTGCCTAATGAATTCTGAAAATTTGCCTCAGGATTAAGTCAAGATCTTAATTTTAATATCCATGAAATAGAACAAAATATGAAGAATGTCAACTTTGAAGTTAGCCCTGTCTTCAGCAAGGTTGAATTAGCTGCCAAATGCTGAAGTTTGAACATACTTCATCTTATATGCATATGATCCAACTACAAAGACATGGGAAAATTATCTCCCTTTCCCCACGGTTGCAGCTCATTAATCCCAATTCTCTGCTTGTCACCTGACCAAAAGGAAGATACTTGGTAGCTTTCACATTTCAAGCTCTAGTGTCTGAGAACAAGAAAAAAAAAAAAGATGATATCCATATATTTTACCATGTTTGATTTAAGGAATATAATTTTCCTGGATAGGCATTCTACACTATAGCATTAGTAAACACATTCTGTTGAGACCACTTTTATCACTTCATAATGCACCACTTGAGCCTGCCTAAAGTTCTGGTACTCTACATGCAATTCTTACGGGAGCTCAGATTTATACCCTATCATATGAATATCAACATTTTAATAGGGACAGTTGGAATTTGAAATAGGTTACACTTAATTTGAAAGTACATAGTCTATTGAGGTAAGAAACTTCTTGAAATTCTTTTAGGAAATAGGGTAATCTTATTTTGGTCCTCCTTACTTCTACTTCATTTACATATGCAGCAATAAATTCCTATTCCAGAGCTAGGAATTATAGCCTGTATATACATAGAGTTGTGACTACTTAGCTTGCGGGAAAAATATCTGGAGAGTATAACTCTTGTTCCTGAAAGAATAAGAATATAATGAGTTGAAAAATGTATATATTAAATATAGGAGAAAGCCTCAACAAAGGATCTGAGATGCTAGAACGCAGTAGTCAGATTAACTGTAGTCTCATCACTTGTCATGTTTCTAAAAATAACTGCTGTCAGCTAGAAATTAATTATTTTTACTATAATATCTTGCTTCATAGTACTGCTCTCTTGCTAGATGGTCAATAGGTCACATATATCTAGGAATGTCCTTGCATCATTTAGAATAACTGTGCATAAAGCTCATTTATCATGCCTTGGTAAAAAGCAGGTCTTCCATCCTGCTCGTACTTCTCTTTTTAATTAAAAAAACCCAAAACCAAAACCAACCCAAAACCCACTGCCTCTACAGACTGGATACAAATATACACAGAATTTACTGAGTCTCCCTCTTTATCAGCCTGCCATATAGAGAGCTATCTCTGCTTTCACTTGTATCTCTCTGTTCCCAATTGGAACTTAGGCACTAGAGAGTTTTCTATTAAAGGCAAGGAGTGCTGATTGATGGCTGCCTGGCGTCCCCCACTGCTCCCCATTCCAAGCTGTTCATATGGGCTCATTGCTTCCTTCCATCACCTCACCCTGAATGCCTGAAGCAATGTACCCATATCTAAGCTTCAGATCAGATTTTCCCGGAGCAAATGACCTAATTAAATCAACTAGAAAAGGAGTTTAATCAATAGCAAGCTATAAACTCCCATCTTTGTTTTATCTGTAAGTCCATAAATTACAAAAGTAAAGTTGAATGCATGAAAAGAGATTGAGAGGAGCACTACCCAATCTACACTATCCACTGCTTCCATTAAATTAAGCCTCAAACTATTAAAAGGAATACCTTGAATTTCAATCAGGAAATGCAATATCCATTGTATGCTTTAATTGAGGCAGGTGAAAACCATATCATTTTTTTTCCTGTTTTCAGCTTTTCTTTTCAGCCTGCAATTTCTGCTCTTTTACAAACCTTTCCTTCAGCTATTCACCATAGAAAATCCTTTTCAGTTTCCTGTATATCCAGTTTTAACCACATACTGCAATATCTGCCTTTGCCCATTCAGTTTTGAATGCAATATAATAGAAACACAGTCTTCTCAAATCTGCCTTCATTATTCACCGTTTTTACCATAATATTTTTTTTTAAATACCATGTGTGCTGTGTTATCTCAATGAGCCCCACAGCACATGGGCTTTTCTCTGCTGTTAAAAGGGCCTTTGGCAATCCAAATGGCATTGATAACCAGAAGTACCACATTCATTTCTTTGCATTAAAGTTGTCAGGTTTTCTCCTCTGTTTGCACTGTTTTTTCTGTCTCTAGCCTTTAGAAGCCACAGCTATTTTGCATAACTTCATCTTTGCAGGCTTCTGTTCTGGACTACACAAGGCTGAATCAGTAAGCTCCACTGCAATGCCATGGACTTGCATACTTATGGATGCATATGTCCAATACTGTGGGCCATACTGCCCCTCAAGAATGCTTGATCTAAAGCAACTTCTTAAAGAGTGCATTTTAAAAACTACGGAGTCCACTTTGCTTATTAGAGGGCATAATACAGCACTGAATTTCCAGTTCATCCCACTGTGGCTGCTTTGCTCATTTTAATTTGATTACAAAGTGCTACACATACATTGTTCTCAAACTTGCCTTCTTTCACCTGTGTGCCAATACCTTGATATGTAAAATAAAGAGAAGGGACTCCATATTTCTAAAACAACACAGAGCATTCATCAAAAGAACTCTCTATCCTGGCTCTGCATTTGGCTTTCCATACACATATATGTAGATTAACTTCTTGGTATCTCTCCCATCTTTCTTGATGTAGCCAGAATTTTCCTCAAATCCCATGGAAGCAGATACATCTGAATGTAGTTTTTTCTTTTTTTTTTATTTTAAACCAAATGCTAAACTGGCACGGAACTGACGTAAAAATATACCTTAATAGGAGACTATAATCTATATATAATAGAAACAGATTTATTTATTTTTATATAATAGCTGTCTAAACTAAAATGAGCACAAAAAAAAAACCACAAAAAACCCTTAAAAAATAAAATAAAAAAACCCAACACCACCCCAAAAAACTCCAACAAACCCATAAAACCAACACACACACAAAAAAAAAGCACCCACCAACTAAGCCCCACACCCACACCCCACCACAGCCCAATAATCTTGGGCACTACAGTATGTCCTGAAGAGCCATGTCTACACGCTTCTTAAATACCTCCAGGGACGGTGACTCCACCACCTCCCTGGGCAGGCTGTTCCAGGGCCTGACCACTCTTTCAGTGAAGTAATTCTTCCTAATATCTNNCGCCTCTCTACAGTTTCCTTTCAGGTAGTTGTAGAGGGCAATGAGGTCTCCCCTCAGCCTCCTCTTCTCCAAACTAAACATGTCCAGTTCCCTCAGCCTCTCCTCATAGGACTTGTTCTCCAGACCCCTCACCAGCTTGGTTCTCAAAGGAACATTATTGTACTGGTGACAGCCACCAATTCACCTTTCCCACCATCTTTAACTCCACAAAGAACCTGCAAGGAGACACAAATCAAAACTGTAACCACCTACTACTAAATAATTTTTTACAATAAAAACTTCAAGAAATCTTATATATGCAACAGATGCCAGATGTTGGTTGTATTAAAACAGATTATACCAAAAATCATGCACTGCATAGCATTGAAACAGTGGTTTTTTTCAAGCTCTTACTCATCTTCAAAAATCTTTGGAACGGCATTGCTCTATTTGCCCTACAAATCACTGACTTTGATGAAGCTTGCATGAGTATTTTCTCCTCTTCCCACATTGTGCTACACATTTTATGACCGTGTATACTAAAAAAAATTAAGCGGAGAAACAGAAGTTACTTTTAAAGCCTTGCTTACTTAATTAAGAATAAAGCACTCTACGCATTCCCACAAAAGCCACATTTTACTTCTGGTTATATCCATTGCATTTGGACATGCATTTTCAGAAAAAGAATAAACATGACACTTGCCCTTAGTTTCTAGGTTTTTTTAACGTAAGGGGGAAAAAATGGTTCAGAAAACAGTAAGAAAAAGAGTGAATAATTCCAGTGAGTCACATAAAATTTAAAATCAGATTTTGCTTAAAATACTTGTCAATGCACAAGTATTTTAAAATCATCACTTGCTTCAACATTGGATTATGGTAATGCAGTTAATCAGTATCTCCAGAATGTTAAAATAATGCCTCTCCTCAAAACTTACCCCATGTATGAGTATATACACATACATACGCTGCCTTGTGTGGGTATATATCAGATGATTCTGAACTGTCTGGTTCCCTTACTAACATTTTTAAGCAAAATTTAAGAATGAAGTTTATAATTATACCAGACTTACAATGATAAAGAGAAGAAATAATGTAAGGGAACGTTATAGTCCTCAATATGTCACATATGAGTTCTGAAAACTTTGAACCATTAGACCCATGCCAAAACTTTTTCTCTGCTGCAACACAAATTGGAACATAGCACACCTGCAACAACCACTCTGACCACCAAACTGGTAGTTATTGAAAATGAATTGATATACCTCCAAACTTCTTCACTTTGCAAGAGCTGAAATTAATTCTTTCGCTATTATCTTCCTTTGACAAGTTTGAGCTTGCCAAGAAAAGCTATACTGGCAATAAAAATGAGAAAAAACTTAAAAATGGGAATAAATTTTAAATTACATAGTTCTATGTGCACACAGTACTTTTGCATTGTTTTCAAGCTACAGTAAACTCCCTCAGTTGGCCGTGTCTCACAGACTACGTGATCACATCGGAAAGAATTGAGCTTGCATCTTGATCATTTCATCAACAATAAAAACAAAGAGCCTCTCTACATAAGCAGATTTAATGTTGGGTTTTGTTTGTCAACTTTATCTCTTGTCTTCAGACAAAGGTGTCTGTAGAAAGGAGACTCCTTGCTTACTGATCATCAGCTATATTAATTTTGGGTCTTTTTTGCAACTAAGCCTTAGAGCACTAAGAAGTTTTAAGAAACTAATTCTTATGTACCCTTACACTGAACATCTGCCTTGTATATTCACCTTGAAAGCTGCAAAAATTTTTAAGGAAAGTAATTTTCTGGTCTTTTGATCTAGAGACAGTAACAGGGAGAATTTCCAAGCATGCATCCCTAAAAATAATAAACAACAAAATTTTTAAATCCAAAGAAAAAGGTCTGGAGGAGTAGAGAGACTCTAAAATTCTTACTATATTCAGAACAACATACTACTTTGGAATAAAAATTTAATGACAGTTCACAAAAAATGCCACAACGGACTACAGCTGTTTACATTTATATAAATGTAGTTGCTAATTTATAAATATGGTTAATGAAAGGCAGTCTAGCTAAACTAAATTTGGTTTATGCTCACTAATTTCCATGTTCTGTCAATGTATTAGTTGCATTTTTTATTTTAATGAAATAAGTTTTCAATGTCTGTTGTTACCTACCGTTAAATGACCAGCTTTCTACCACATCTGGCTTCTAATTACATATGAAGAGCAGCTGCTCAGATGTGCTCTACCATTTGAGCCAGGAGATGTTCACTTCCCTTACAAATATATCAGCAGTATGCATCATTTATGTTTTATAACAGCCAAAACCTCTCCAAAATTATGTTTCTCTATTCCTAGCAGCTGGGTTGGGTTTGCACCAACCTGATGAGCCTTTACAAGATGCACCAAAGAGCAAAATGAATCTTGGATGTGGATAAAAATGAAACTCCTTCTGGAGCAGTCTGAACCTGACAAGCACTGAATACTTTCAAGGCCTGTTGAAGTCAAAAGGACGTACAGATGCTCGGTGGTACTTATGAAGCTTTGTGGCCTTGGGTCATTAAGAAACTGATAAAGTAGACTAATTTGAAACAAATCTGAAGCCTTAGAATAAATCTTAACCCATTTAATATCTATGATGGCTGTAGTTTGAGGAATGTAACAGAGTCACTTGAGTTCTCAAATCCTTTGAGTAAGCAGACAGATGACATAAGCAGACAACAGTATTTTTCACTTTGTACTTGAAAAACCAGTCCTGTCCAAAGAAGTTTTAACATTAATTTCCAAATCAAAGATAAGAAGGTGGACCAGAAGTGTAAACATTGGTACACATGTAATTAGTTTTTTGGTTAGCTTTTACCCAATTGGGGTAATATTTGACTTTTATATTTATGCAGTCCTTCATTGGATGGAAAAATTGAAAAAGTAACAGAAAAAAAAAAAAAAAGCAGCATATTAGTGTTTCTCACAGCCCAAACTTATCTTCACAGTTTTCTTTTAATCTTCCAGAATCAAGTTCTAAGAATTTTGGTGCCTTCAAATAAGTTTTGAAATTATTTGGTAAAAATCTAAGCCTATAATGTCATTATTCTTCCATGTTCAACTGATACATATATAAAATATATAAATGCATGTAGTTTACTATTTTAGACATAGTAAAGTAAAAATGTAGTAATTTGTTATTATGATCCTGTACTTACATAAATACTACACCTACTGAAGTGCAGTTTTCATTAACTTTGATTAGTACACACAACAGTATAGCCTATTTCAGAAGCTACAACTTGGAATAGATACCATCACCTCTGGCTTATGAATTCAAAGGAAAAATAAATGCTGTTTGCTTTTCAAATTTTTAATTTTTGATCTGTTTTTCAAAATTATTTTGGAATTATTACTCTGTATTTACTCATTTAAAACTTCCAATAATGTTTATTTAAAGAAAAGGTCTTTGTTGCCTGATGCTGAGCATCTGTGTTATCCTCAACCAATAATGCAAGGAACTCGGCACTGCAAATGGCAGGGGTAGGTGGTAACTCTTCCTTTCTCACAGTGGCTTTCAAACATCCTTCAACTTTGTCCCACAGAGAGGTATTTTAAGAATGGGAAAGTTCAAGTGTTCTTTAAAATCATTATTGTAATATTCACGTCAGTGTCTGCAAGGGTAAAACAAATGATTAATATCCCTGTGCAAATTATGATTGCCTGTAGGGTATCGACATTTAAAGATCTAGATGCCAGGAGACTAGATTGTGATGATTTTTCCACTTCTCATGGATTATGGAACAGCTGTCAGAGTGTAACAACTTACACTAACTATTAAGCTAGTCTGCATTTGAACTGGTGACCTAGGAGTGAAATATTCTCTCTCTCATGATCTTTCATTCTCTCATTAACAAGACCCCTGAGCCTTTCTCTTCCCATGAAATAGGTTTACTTTTTTCTTTTCTTTTTTTTTTTTTAAAGTCAAAAGCATGTGTTTTCTTGATTATCCAGTAAGACAGCCCCAACTGGTGCATCTCTTTCATACACCCATGACCAGGGGACAAAACAATTGCTAGCTACCTAGAGACTTAATTACAACATGGAAAGCATAAAAGGCAATAAAGAGTACATTCTGGCACATAGCTAAGATACAGATTGGGAATAATTTGAAGGCTAAAAGTCAAAATGAAGATAAGAAAGTAAAGCATAATGCTACATTTTCTTATAAGTGTACATATATATACGCACACACACTTGCACCTCATGCACCTAGATTGCTAGTGCTGAGGCTGAACAGGTAATAGAGTTCACCCTAACAGAAAAGCACTAAGTTCAAAGAAACGAGGTATCAATACATCCGCCAAAATGCCATAGTGAATTAACTCCTCCTCCTACAAATACAACAATTTTTTTCTTGCTTTCCAGGTCTTGTAATATTATTAACAAACTGATACCTCTTAAAGACTCAACAAACTCCTGCAGGATTTTACTGAGCATACCCTGAGGCAATGGATGCTGTAGGACTACAAAAATCACAGATGGATATTCTAGAGAGTGAAAAAACCCAAAACCCAACCATCATCAAAAGACAGAAAACTGTCAAAGTGACTATATATTTATACACTAGAGATGCATAAAACTAGAAACAACATAAAAGAGGAACAGGTAGCAACCACTTAAACCTCACTGCCATGAATGGTGGATGACAGCCAAACATCCAGGAGCAAGAAACATAAAAATAAACTATCATTAAGAAAGGATAGAAAAGATATCAGGCATTTAGCAGTTCTAAATCCGAACTATGTTTTCATGCCATGCTTCTTAAGATAATGGACAAGTATTGAAGTGGAAAAGTGCAAAGGCAAAGAAAATCCACAGCAGATATTCAAAAGACTTGGCATAGCTAACTCCATAGACATGCAAGCCTAAACAGGAGTCAGCAGTTAGCAGTAGAATAGTAAAAGAAGAACAACTTAGGTTACTTTTAAAACATATGTTTCTCAAGCTTTTTTTACAAAAACACCAACAACTGAAATAAAAAACTAATTAACAGCCTCTGTTATTTTTATATTCAGATTTTTTTAAAAGAGGAGTAAAAATAGTTCACAACCAATATATCACAACTACTTCTATAAATATATCCATACATGACTCAAAGGACCTGAGCTGAGAGACAGAAACAAGACATGTTTTTCAGTCAACTAGGCAATAAAAATTAAATCTGGTTTCCCTTACAAGCGAAGGTGCTACCTTATATGCTTTAAAGTTTAATTTAAATGGGAATTATAAGTGCTTGAATGCTTCTGAAAGCTAGGGGTTAAATTACTCTCTCCTCTGTTTGAACCATAACCAAAAAGCATTTTATGAGTGCAATAGTGCACTTCAACAAATGGAGCTCACAATGGATACTCACTTCTCTCTGGGGAATGAAGAAAACTTGTATTCTCTTTCTGCCTCACCACACATTGGCAGTCTAAGGTATCCTTTGTAGTGACACAGCTTGTTGTATATTACTGGATATATTTTCTTTATATAGATGCAGAAAGCAGTTAAGTATAGCCCCTCACCTAAGGTATAAACATTTTAATCTCTTCAACTGTTCCCTTCTTTACTCATGCAGAAACCAAGTTATACTATTTCTTAACTGCATCTAAGTTTCTATTTCAATTTTGTGAAAAAATGGTGAAGTAATCAGAGAAAAGGCCCATAAAGTTACACCCCATATATTTAAATTCTCATATTGATACTACAATAGCAATTCTATTACCATAATAATAGGTATATGAATATAAATAAATGCTTCACTTCATTTGTGTCAGCATTTGCAGAAAATAATATGACAGAGAGCAAGGCTCCAGGGATTCACTTGACATTATGGAACAACCTCTTAGCCTAGGATGTGCCTTTAGCTGCCCCACTACAGACAGAACACACAAAGGAAGATCTACTGTTGGCTTCTGAATGAAAGTCTCAGAGACTGATCTGTGCAACACAAAGAATTTGCTAATAGGAATGCAAATAGTGTCACCCTTATAAAACACAACAACCAAAAAAAACCAAAAAACCCTACAAAGCAAGGAAATCCTAACAGTTTAGCAGCCTGATAAACACGTTCCTAAGAATGTTTCTCTGAAAAGGGCCTTGTGAAGACTTCTCCTGACTCATCTCAAGCCCCTGGAGCAACAGCTGAGATTTCTGATATAAAATGTAGATTAAAATTTTATCATTCCATTTCAAAAGCAATGAAATACGAGAAATGTTTTTTGCTTCAGAGGACATTCAACTTAACAATAACAAAATGTACCCTAAAATGTAAGCACTTAGTATAACATTACCAGATAGAACACACAGAACTCATTTCTGAAAACTTAATAGCAACCTGCATGTGGTAAGACAATGAAACTCATTTTAAACAATTATATTTAATTGAAGTGCACCACATATTATAGAGTGACTCAGTTTAAAACTTCAAGTAATTTGGAGTATTGTGCTGCTATAGGATTTCCAGCATTCCAGCTGGAATACACTGGCATGAGGAATGAGGCTTCAGGAAAGAGCTTGTTACCATTTTAAACTGCAGAAGGAAAAGAAGGGGTGTGGGGAGAAAAAAAGCATCTCACTGGGGGTCCTTTAAAAATAGTCTCTTGCTGGTTCTGTGCATATTGGATAGTACCTCATACCATGAGAAAAGTCAGAAAGGTCAGAGTCGTTATTCACAGCAGACGGCTACTAAAGTAAAGATTTAGAAGGGCATTAAAGATCATTTAAGCAATAGTCTTTAGTTTATTCAGCAAAATAAAGTGCAGTCTTATTTCCACATGTAATCACTTGGAGACAGATTTAGCCCTGTAGTTCACAAATTATTTTTTTGTAAAAAAAAAAAATTATTTTTTTTTAATGAAATGTGGCCAATTACCTGCTTTGTGCAGTTTGTGATTCATGCACATCTACGTGTAGAAAGTTCACAAATTTCCAATTATAATAATGTCATATAGAGGGAGGAAAAAAAAAAAAAAGGATTTTTGATTTCTACAGTATTTATAACTTGGCAAATAAATTTGCTTAAAATGAACATGAGAGGAGCCATCCCAAAAAACCTATGGATCACATGGCACGCCTGTGGCCTTCTAGCTAGAGCTGTAACAAAAGGTGTTGTGCAGACTTTCCCTGAGTGAATGAAGCTTAGGTAGAAACACAGCTCTGAAGGGATTACTTTTTTCACATTTTTTTAATAACTTGATACGAACAATTACTTCAAATCGATAATGTGGAGCTTTTATATTGTTCCACTGCTGATTTTTAATAGATTTTTAGATGTTCACCAACTGAAGAAGAATTTGGAATTGAATAAAAAGCAGATAGAAAGTTGTATGGCTGTATAAAATAGCAATATAGGATAGCCATTTGCAAATATATTAGACCTGACCTTAAACAGGTGGAAATCTACAACGCTCCATTTTACACCAGCTGAGAATCTGACCTAATGAATCTAAGGTGACATTTCCCTTCAATCTTTTATTCATTTCACATTCATTGACGGTTTTCCACCTATTGTATGAACCAATGTAACTACATCCACTAGCTGCTGTATTCAAAAGCCAGCATGATGACACTAAAAAGGATAACGTTCCACTCACTCTTCCCTTTTTCCCTCCTTCCTGTATGATTCACAATTCTCTTTCAGAACTTGGTAATTATATTTCTTGGCACCACCATTCAGGCTACCTTACCTTATTTCAGTAAACAAAACAATCTGAAAATTAAAGTGAAGAGTGCAGAAAGTAAATTAAAAGATTAAGGATAAACTGAAGATGATCTAAAGTGGTGAAAAGACACTGATATGTATTGCAGTGAAACTGCTTGTAATAGATTACTTCAATAACCTTGTTCCACATCACAGAAGCCTGACCTGCCTTACACATCAAAGCAGAGGCAGTGAGGTCCACTGCAAGGCCACTTTTCAGCTGAGGTCTACCCTTTGCACAGGTGATGGGAAATTTGGTTCCCTCTTGCAGCATTCCTACTCATGCAGCCAGACTCCCTTGGAAAAGCAAAAGACAAGCAGGAAAAGGACTGTGTTTAGTTTTTACTTTTCTTTCCCAGGAGTACTGCAGATACTGCCTTTTATTTGGGGTAAATTAGAAGATGGAGCTGTCATACGCAGAGAGATTTTACACATGGAATACAGCAGTATGGAAAAAAAAAAAAAGAGTAACAAGAACACAGACTAAGACAATTAAATGAGGACTGCTGACGAAGAACAGAATTAACACAGCAGGAGAAACATCCATCTTCTGCAACAGGTACAATCAGTACCCATTTAACCTACATAAAGTGTGGGCAGCACATGGTTTGCAGCATTCCAGTCCTGCCTACTGGGAAGCTGAAGCTGACGTCTTAGAGAGATGCTTGAAACTGAAAGCATTCTTACTAACTAACTGGAGTAAAAGGACTGGTAGGTATTCCTTGCGTTATGCCACTGGAGATTACGACATGCAGTTAATTTGACAGGGCGTCTACATTTCAGATGCATTTGTACTTTGAAAATGTCACAGTGTGATGGAGGGAAGTAGGACATTTTGGCAGTTGTGAAGGAAGCAGTTTTGTGGCAGTGACAAATAATGCAAAGTAGTTGGCTGATTGTTGATAATGCATTCTCGTGTCTTGGCTAGTAAACAAAGTTGATCAGAGTATAAAATCAATCTCGTTTTACTATATAGCTCTTGGACTTGTAACATCTGTTAGAAACAAACTGACTCCACTTTTTGATGAAGTTTATCTTTTTGCCCTCAACAACATGCAAGAAGTGCTCTTGGGATATAGGAGAACAAATCACTAATTTAGGATGGCAAATTCCTTGCCACTGTGGACAACTGGTTATCATTGTAACCAGGGGGACAGAGTGCATCCTCAGCAAGTTTGCTGATGATACCAAACTGGGAGGGGTGGCTGACACCCCGGAGGGTCATGCTGCCATCCAGCAAGACCTGGACAGACTGGAGAGCTGGGCAAGGAAGANNGCAAGGAAGAACCTCATGAGGTTCAACAGGGAAAAGTGCAGGGTCCTGCACCTGGGAAGAATGTTAGGCACCAATACAGGTTAGACGTGGACATGCTGGAGACGAGTTCCGAAGAGAAAGATCTGGGGGTCCTGGTAGACAGCAAAATGACAATGAGCAAGCAGTGTGCTCCTGTGGCCAGGAAGGCCAACGGAATCCTGGGCTGCGCAAGGCAAGACCATGGCTAGTAGGCCAAGGGAAGTCATTCTCCCCCTCTGCTCAGCACCGGTGAGGCCACAACTGGAATACTGCATCCAGTTCTGGGCTCCCCAGTTCAAGAGGGACAGAGAACTACTGGAAAGAGTCTAGCGAAGGGCAACAAAGATGATTCAAGGATTGGAGCTTCTCCCTTATGAGGAAAGGCTGAGAGAGCTGGGACTCTTTAGCCTGGAGAAGAGAAGGCTGAGGGGAGACCTTATTAATGCCTATAAGTATCTAAAAGGTGGGTTGAAGGAGGAGGGAGACAAACTCTTTTCAGTGGTTGCNNTTCAAGCCCCACCTGGATGCAGCCCTGAGTGACATGCTCTAGCTCTGGGCAATCCTGCTTCATCAGGGGAGTTGGACTAGATGATCTCTACGGTCCCTTCCAACTGTAAAAATTCAGTAAAATTCAGTGAAATTGTAGTATAATTAAAAGCTGGAAGAAAATAAAACTCTACTTCTCAAAACTTCTAGCAAACCATTTATAATATACAACTTGCAAGCAATCCATCAGAAAACTGTTAAACCAGATTGTTATCTCCTCCCTTCTCTGCATATCGAAGGCTTTGCTCATTCCCAGTCTTTCCTCATTGTCACTCATCTGCAACTTCACTCTCCATCTGTATTGCCGTATGCTGAGTGATAAGGTCATATCAAAATCCTATCCATAATTAAAAAAAACCCACAAACCTGTTATGTAGCAGCTTAGGCAAAACAGCTAAGACGTAAGAGCAGTATAAAAAAAAAATCTAACACTCCCTTTTCCCACCCTCCCCCTCCAAATAAAAACATTACCACTCTACAAGTACACGAGGATAAAACCCGTATTACATACAAATTCTGCTTGTTTACAAGCTCTTGGTTCTCAAACATCAAGATTTTGGATTTGGCTAGGGTATTTTTGTCAAATCTGATGAAGAACCTTTTCTTTTTATTAAGTATTCCTTTCCAAAGAAGTAATAGGCTATAAGGTGTTCTTTATAGTAGCCAAATCCAGACAGACAAAGAAATGCCCAAGGTGGCTAAAGTAAAAAAGGGTTCTCTCTCTGCGTCTCGTGTTACCGCCTCACTTACACTGGCATCCTAAATTACCCAACAAAATGGTGGCAAAATTTATGTTGCTACGAAGACCTCCAATGCCCTTAAAATTGCTGAGTCAATATCCTTTGCTCAGGATGCTACTTCTCATGGGTGATGAAGCAAAGAACACCTTAATCTGCACACGTCAAGATAAGTAAAATTCATGTCAGCCCTTGCAAAACAAAACTACTGGTGCAGAAGGTCACTAAACACTTCAGGCCAAATGCTGAACTAAGGCCCTGATCCTGCAAACTTTCCCTTGACAACACAAAGTCAATTGATAACACTCAGAATTGATGAAAAAGTGAGGATAAGCCCTTGTTCAAGGCTCAGGAGTATCATCCTGCAAATTTACTGTTGCTCTGGAATTTTGAAATTAGGTTACATATTAAAATCTTAGTTATTCCCCTAACAATCCAGGAAGAATTGTGTTTAGACAGTGGAATACCAGTTCTGCAAAACATTTAACCTTGTGCTCTACAACTATTTCTGCTCAGCAAACTCCTTTGCCTCAGATTAAAACTTTAAATCCTTTAGGTAATAAACAGCAACAGAGAAAGCCACCAGATACTGAAATGAAGAGCTCAGGGGGATGCCTATACAAACTAAGGGTAATGCTGGAAACTGTATTAGCCCACAAAGTCAATCGATAGCTATATAATTGCAAAATTAGAGGTAAGAAACAGCTAGAGTAAAAAATTTATAGGAAAAACAAAAAAGTGACAATGTGTCAAACCAGTGGTTTCTCTAGCAGAGTACCCTCTCCAAGCACATCAGTCAATGAGGACAACCAGGGACAAGAACAGAGCAGATATACAGAGCTGCTTCTTTAGTGTGACTGCCCAGCTCCTAGCAGTTCCTGGCTGAGGAGCTTCCTAAATCCGGGGTCAAACTCTATACTCTTGCTATAGATTTTTCTTTTCCTGAATTTATTTAGTCAACATTTTAATCCATTTTGGCTATTGCAGCATTTGCCAGTGTGGTCTGTCCCCTACAAGATGCAATTCCTTTATATTTCATAAATGCACTGCTTAAAAAGACATACCAGATTCCATGGATCAAAACCATATTTGGTTATTTTAGTTGCTCCTTAGCAACTAAGGACAGAAAAGCCCTTAGTTGCTGACTCCTGGTGCCTGAAGGCCCGTATGGATGGTGCAGGGAGGAGGTAGCATTCTGGCATCAGCAGGTCTGGGTGCTGCTTGGTGAGACCAGAGATGTTAGAATGCCATTCTGGGTATTTTGTAAAGCTTCGTAGGAGAAGCATGAAACATCTACACCTTGGATTTTTTCCAAATGCTTTGTTTATCCACTTTCATCGCAAATCTAAAGTCTTTTTCCCTTAGCAGGTGGATCTAAAGGATGGTATGGTCAGTTCTTATTAATCACCCTCCTGCTGCTTTCATTGTAAAAGGACTGCTGAAGCACTTTACATTGATGTCGCCTCAGATCTATAAATGGAGATAGTAAAGCAGGTGTCCCTGTGCCACTCTGTCTCCACAGCTGCAGACTAGGAAGCAAGAAAGCATTGATATTGATTACATTCTTTTTGGTTCTCCCATAGGAAACAACTTCTTCCAAAAAATACTTGGTTTGCATTTGTTGTCACAAGCTGTAGCCCTCCAGATAGAGAAAATAGTCTAGAGATTATAAAAGAAAAAAAAAAGTAGTATTTTTGCCTTCAATCTGTGTCCTCTTAGTATCCATTGTGGGTTGCAGTTCAGCTACAATAAGAGAGATGAATTAAAATGATCATAAAATTGGAGAAGAAAAAAACCTGAACTTTCCTGTATTAAGTAATATAAGTTCAGCATAAAGAAATTAAAAAATAAATGGACAGAAAAGGAAAGAAATTAAAACCACAAACGCAAATTTAAAATTAAGAAGCCACTTTCAAGTCTTTATCTGCAGAGTCGAAAAATTGCAAAAAAGGCCTATAGGCTGCTCTACAGTGGATGTATTTCCTGGTATTTCTATGGCAGGGTTTTCACTTTCTTGGTTTTTTTAATAGGATTTCAAAATTAGGGCTGGCTAATACAAAACAAAGACTTGCAGGCTGGGGAATAACTGCATGGACAGCACAAACCAACAGGTTGTGGAGTTTTGTAATGACAAAATGCCACGTACTATTATGAAAATTTTGCGTTTGTATAATCAGGGCTAACCCAGATCTGTAAAGAAAAATGCCTAAAAGCTGTTCTCAGTGTTAATACTTAAATTGAGTAATTGAAATTAAAGTCTTGAAGCACTATGAAGCATGCTATCACACTTAAGTTCTGGTTCAAGAATTTGTAGAAATGGTAAGCACGGATTTGTGAATGAGCCTTATTTAGCTTCACGAAGAGCAAGTAATAAACAAGCCTGATTGTGTCTTAAGACTTGATTCACCCAAGTTAGTTTCTTTAATTAGAACTCCTATACATCCTGTGATTTCAGGGTAAGCGGGTAGAACTCCAATTTGAGTTTTTCCACTGACTTTTATCTTTTGTTCATTCAAGAATTACCATATTCGTACGTGACACAGGGCAGATTTCAAAGGCAGCGGAGGGGGGTAGGATTCCTCTCCTTGCAGGGATTTTCAGAAGCAGTTGGTCCAAATTCGCTCCCAAATCCCTTTGTATGCAGATTATCCCTCTTTCATTTGCATAAGGAAATCTTTCCCACAAATCTCACAGTTGTCATGCACAGTAGCGACTCTGGGCTATACCTTTGATTACATTCTAAATTAATATTTGTCCTCGGCTTCCAATCAACAGGAAAGAGTATTTTTGTCGAAAGGCGCGCTGTTGGCAACACTCGAGCATATTCATGAGGGCTTAGCGGTGATTACGGGCACACACAGCAGCAGAGCTTCTCTCACCCCTGCTTTGTGCCCGCTGCACCTCTTGCATCTTTCCTGGAGATTTTCCATAGGCCCTAATAGCTCCCAGTAGGCCTCCCCACGGCAGACCTCCGCACAGCTGGGAAGCTGACGTTGCTATGGAGCACCACCACCATTACTGAAGAAAGGTGCAAAAGAGTGCATTACGGCTGACACGCAGCTAGGGAAGGGCATTAAGCGTCTTTACCGAGCTGTCACTTACAGCCCTGTGGGAGATCAGAGGCAAGTCACAGGTCCGGGAAAATAATATAGTGCATTAGCAACAACTGTGACAGAAAGCTGAAGGGGTTACACAGAATTAGTTATACCACATATGGCTGTACTTGGCAAAGGACGAGTGAACTAATATTGACTGTATTAAAGCATATGACTCTGCTCTAGCCTTTCAAAAACTTTAGGGTACTGCCAGAGTGACAATCTGACAAGGAGCCATCACCACTATTACATATACACATTTATGAGACATTATATGCATATATAAACCAGACATGTATGCATATGTCTATTAACTTCATTTATCTACGTGGCAGTTGAGCCAAACTCATTTTAGACTTACACATGCCAGGTTTATTCACTGCCTTATGAGTTATGAAGGCATCTCCCAACAGCACAGCTTACACCTTATAAGCGTATACAAGTAGGCTAAGTAGTGTTCTTCATTATTTCATACTTCTGACACTCACTTGGACAACTTGGAATAATTTCCATACCGCCAGATACAATAAATTAGGCATCCTCGTAATCCACCAAGTGTCATTGACACTGTCAACATCTTCAGTTCTTGGAGTGACTCATTATAAAATGCACTTATTCATACATATTTTTAACAGCAGATTTACATGAGTCAGGAAACACAGACAGTACTTTCTCCTCCAGGTTTTTCAGAGGAACATTGTATCAACAGGCAGGTGGCCATACAATATCCATCAG
The DNA here is from genome assembly GCA_004320125.1 of Scolopax mira. NCBI lineage: Eukaryota > Metazoa > Chordata > Aves > Charadriiformes > Scolopacidae > Scolopax > Scolopax mira. Next base: position 190,746 of record BJBW01001133.1, read on the forward strand.
TTGTTGTTTAGTATACAATAGTCTTGTATTAAAATATAGTTCACAGACTTGGTGTAACTCCTTCCAGTTAAGCTCTCATATTCCTTTTACATAAGTTTGCAAGTTTCCAAATAAAATGCTCCACTGGGATGCAAATTAAAATACATCATATACATACACACATGAAATCCTGACCTTCATATGACATTCTGTGAATTGACTGCCTAGAAATACAGTAAGGTCAGAGATTACAGCTGTAGTACAGGTTACCTTTACTTAAGTATCATACTGGATCCAGAGCTGTATCGGGTATGAATTCAACTGACTAGTGATCATCTGTTACCTGTTACATCTGTGGCAAACACACACCTTCGTGTACACTGCACCTGATCAAATCACGGTACTGCCCATCTCCTGTCATTTCTGAAAACAACCCTGTCTGTATCAATTCACTAATGATTATTACCACAGACCACAATATAGTACAATATTAGCTTATCCATTAAGGATTTTATTGTGCTCTGGTAATATTCAGATGTTTCTCCTGGGTCAAGACCTTTTCCACTGCAACATGTAGTGGAAGCAAGAGTTTTTATCTTCCAAAGATCCCAAGACCTTTTCTTCTTTTTTTAAAATAACTTATTGTTTACTTTGATTATGGCTGGATATTTATGTCATTATTCCAGAATGCATTTTCTGAAAATGCAAAGCAATCAAGTATCAAGGACTTGAAGGGCTTGTTTTAAACTTCAGTAAAGTGTGGAGATTCAATTTTACAAGAAATCACTTCCATTTTATGGGTCTGCTGGATAAAGCGTTGCAGACGTAGGGAAATGTAGCCCAGTTCCACATTTGTCAGCTCTCAAATCACACAACGTGGAGTTAAATAATATGTTCACTATGAAAACAGCAAGCTAAATCAGACTGATTTAAAGCTATGATAAGCTTAAGTTATCTTCTTCAAGTTACTGTAAGAACAAACATATGTGGGAGTCTTAAAGCAAAGAAGTAGTGCTAAATAAACAAACTCATCAATATATAAGGTATGCTTAATCAGTGAAGCCTCATCCAAACGAAGACAGTGGCAGAATCACAGAAATGGTTGGCTTTGGAAGAGACATTCAGCAAATTTCTATATGAAAAGGAATTCCCAAACTTAAATAAAAATACAGTAGAAGAGAAATCTTAAGGTATTACTTATTCAATGGAGGATGAAGAAAGCAAGCTCTTCCCTTCTCCAAGAAAATACAGTTCCTTTAAGTGTCCTTACTGGAGAGAAATAGGTGGTATTTCACACATATAGCCGCCTGCACATTAAAAAGACACTCTAAAGCACCCTGACCAAGCTTTCCTCTGCTATTTATGTTTTACTCACTGTTTGACTCCATCCTCCTCTTTAAAAAGACCTGATAATGAAACTGTATGCATATAACTCATGGAGTGCTGTGTTCCAAATGATGTAGGCAGCAACCTTGTCAACTGCTACCTAAAATCAGTTAACTTTTTTTCAATGTGTAACAGAACAACATTTCTGTGATACAAATGCTTGATACTTATACATATGAAATTTTCTTACCAAAAAAAAGAGGAGTTTGGATTAATAGTAGCTGTGAAGGTGCTGTTGATGTTAATTCAGTTTTCTCCAGGAGAGTAAGATGGTAGCATTAAGGTAGCCAATAGGAATACTATTTCCACAAAAATAATTTTTGATCATTCAGTAATTTCAGTACACCCTTTGAAGTTGGTGTCTGTCTATAAGTAATGAATATTTTATATTGATTTTTAAAGAATTTTTTTTTATTTCATACAGGTTTGGTGTGAAACAAAGGGAATGCATCTTTTGATGCTGGAAGCAAAAGTCATACAGCTGTGAACTTTTCTTCTAAAATAAAGTTGTCTTTCTGTCAACAAAATAATTTAAATCCACTGCTACTAGCCAAATGTATATTTTTGACAAATTCTTTGTTGCATTTAATTGCAACGTACCTTTATTTTACGATTTTACCAAATAAACAAACACTGGTGAAAAAAATGACAGATGCCCATTAGCATAACTGACTGCTCAAAAAATAACATTAATGCCTTATTACTTATAACGTATTCATCCAAATGTTTCATTAACTTTGTAATGTAATATTAATGAGAAAGATAACTAAAATTTTTTGGACCCGGCAACTGCAAACTGCCAGCTAATCATTAAATCCCAGCTCTCCTTTCACTTAGTTTCATCTGCACAGGTTCCTCACAGATTCCCATTCACCGATCACAAAAGAACAATTTGGGTTACTTCAAGAATTAATTAGACATTTGTATGAAAGCCACTAGAACAACTGCTCCTCCTGCGAGTTCATAAAGCTGTTTAATTTGCTCTTGTATTTTCATTCAGAGAAGCTGGCAACACCACAATAAAACACAGCATGCAGAGATAGCAAGCCAAATTTCTTACTTAATTGTTCACTTTCATTTACTATGCTCATTTAAAAGATGCAAGCACTAAGACCTTTTAACCTCAGCAGTGACACAGCTGGGGCACTCTTCACACATAGTATGGAGTGACTTAGAATAATGCACCCCTTGTCAATCTGTAAGGAGTATTCAGGTTGAGATTTAAAGTCTGTACTTGCATTAGCAAAAGGATGAAAACCCCCCTCCTGTACAGTTTAGCTTTTATTATGTTTATATCTTAGCAGCTAATTGCCTGAAGAAAGGAAAAGAAACGCTGAACAGGAAGTATTGAAATGTGTATTAAATGCTGCAGAATAATAAAACAGCATATTTACTGATTTCTTTTTTTTTCTCTTAACATCTCAGATTATTTTCTGAGGTGTTAAATAGCCATTTGAATGATGCTCCTTCGCCAAAGCTGTCTTTATGAAGCTGCTATTGAGCAGAAGTTATAGACAGATTTCTATACAGGCTGGAGGACAGATCAGATTTCTGTATTCAGCAGAGGTATTCTGCAAGAAACTTGGCTTAGCCACGGAAGTAATGTCACTAAAAAGTCAGAGCGTGCCCTGTGGGGAGCTAATCGAGGGTGGAGATGAAGATAATCCTCCCTCTGAACAGCAGCCCTGGCTCACCAGAGCTAAACATCTGTTTCATACGGCCGCAGGATTTTTTCCCACTCTCCAGCCCTGGAGTTGGAAAGCACTGGTGCATCCTTTTTCACCTTAAGCATGAAAGCCTTTTGAAGATTTTTCAAATTCACTATCTGCAAAGGAAAACGTAGCCACCCAGACTTACATGCAATGCAAAAACTGGCACTCCAGCATACCAGCACTGATGTCCATCTGGCAGCATGGCACTTAGCCCACACAAGGTGGAACGCCAGTTTCCTAGGGCGTAGGTGCCAATTAAATACAAATTTAGAGTGATAGCCTGCAGAAGGCAGAAAATAGCATATATTCTGCAAAGAGGCATTTCTGATAGTAAATACTGCCAAGTGTTTTATTATAAGGGATCATTTATGTTTATGATAGTAGGCATTATGAGTCAGATCTAAACCCCATGAAAGTCAAAGTAGCCTTCCAAACACCACAGAAAGTATATTACATATGTAATACGTGTCAAAGTCCGCTTGTATCGACTTGAATAGCAAGACTATTTAATTCATCAGGAGACAAACTGAGGCCTTAGAGAACACGCCTTTTTCCAATCAATCTACATGACAGTGAAAACTCGCCGTGCACAGAAAGTACTAATTATGTGTGATTGACAATGTAAAAAGAAAGACTGCAGTGTCTACTCTTAAAAAAAGACAACACAAAACACACCCCCAAAAAAAGCTTGGTTAGTCATAACTCTGTCTTCTTCCTTCCCCGTGGCAAACAGGTTGCAATTAAATACTATTCATTCCAGCTACCTCCCAAATTATTTCTGAAATAAATGTATTACTGAGATAAAAGAAAATCTGGAAATTAGCATTTATTCTTCAGAGAATAGTGTTTGTGGAATTAAAAAAAAAAAA